>SKCR01048408.1:0-131315 GCA_019454045.1 Zanthoxylum bungeanum | reverse complement strand
GCATAATTATTAATTGCGTCGCCAACGAAAATTCGTTAATTTAGAATTAGCGAACCCGGGCCCTTGTATATTTGCGAGCGCACTCGCATTTCGAATTCAAGTGCGGCCCGCAAGTCAATCAAGCGTCAATCATAGTTAACGATTATTGTGATTCGTTAGTCACTTTGGTTGATTACGTGTTGTGACAACTTGTTCACTTGATTGATGGATGGAAATGGTTGGCAAAGCATTATGGTTTGACTTTTTGGAAAAGCAAAATTTGGTAAATGAATTTGAAAAATTCATAAAGTGTATTTTGATACAAATTTTTGCAACCAACCAGCACTTCTCTCTCTCTTTTCTTCTCCCTCCACTCTCGGCCATGTTGACCATTTTCTTCCTCAATAACCTTCTGGTTTTACCGTGAATCACAAGGAGAAAATAAGGGATTTTTGTGGCAAAAATTCCTAAGTGCTAGCACACCATTTGAGTCATGCGAAGGTGATAGGGAAACCAACTTGTGAGCTTGGAATAACCATCCGAAAGCTTGGAGCTTGGACCGAAAATGGAGGAGCCAAATTCAGCCACTGCCGTGACCACCAAGGAAGGCAGAAAAAGAATTTTGTTCATCACCGCATCGCCTCAACCGATCGATGTAAGTATTCTGCAACTTCTTTGTGTATTCACATGTTGTTTCTTGCTTGATAATCGATCCTTGGGACCATAGATTAACTCCAACAATGGTATCGAGCCATTTTAAGCATGAAATTTGAATTTAGGGCTTAAATTGGGCAAAATTGATTTGAGCATGTTTGAGTGAAATTGGATGTTTGAGTATGCTTAAATTATGATAACATTGTGTTATGCATTGCCAATTTGATGAATTTTGAATTGGACAAAATTTTCCCCAAACAATTGGCTTGGCCGAATGGTTATAGTGCCCTAAGTCTTGGTATTTTTGTTTCGTTGATCATTGGATGACTTGAAACGATTAGGTAATGTTGATTTGTAATTCAATTGGATTGAAACCGAATTGGATATTAAAATCCCCAAAATGCCGAGAGCTTACTAGCATGGAAAATGGGTTTGATTTTTGTTTAAAATGTGTTGGACATGTTTTAATGTTGATGAGCATAATTAATTGTGTAAATGATATTTTAGAAATGTTAATTTGGGTGATTAATTATGGCATTTACACTTTGAGTAATCAAATTGTGAATTTTAGAATTTAATTATGTTGGGGCTTAAATTGGATTTGGGCTTGAAAGTTGTTTCATTGGCTTATTGGGCTTGGTTGTACCAAGATTGGTTTAGGCTAAATTGGTTGGATCCAATTGGGCCCAAAACCACATCCAAAGTCCAATTAGACTAATGGACCTTTAACTTTAATTGGGCCTAATGGGCCTAAATGGTTTCTAGGCATATAAGGGTGATTCCTTTAAATGGGCTTTAGTCTTTGGGTTTGACCCAAGTTGACCAAAATTCCATGCCTTAAAGAAATTAATTAAAAGCCCATTGGACTTTAAATTAAATTAACATTGGATGTTAATCGGGCTTTGAGACCCGTAACGATTAGATTTAGAATCTAAGTCGTAAAGGTTCGTTAATAAAGTGTAATATTTAATTTGGAATTAAATATATGAATTAGTATTAAATACATATTAAATTGGATTTAATGATGTAGTTTAATTTAATTCAAGAATTCGTACTTTGAGTACTTATTCAAAAAATGAGTTTGACTCGTGCAAAATCAAATCGTTGTTTGAACATTGATGGTTCATTAATGTTCAGATTAATTAATGGATTAGATTGATGATAACATGCTTGTGTGAATACATGGTTGCGATTATGAATAATGTCTATCAGATGGATATTAGATGGGTGGGGCAATTTTGGAAATTGTTGTAATAAATTTAGAATTTATTAAATTGGACCTGCGTGTCCAGCCTATTACCTCTTGACTCTGTGTATTTCTCTTCTCACCTATTCCCCTCAATGTAAATGAGGTTTCTTTAGAAGTGTTATGTAATCGGGTAGAAGTAATACTTGTGCTAGGGGAGAAAGGAAATGGAGAGATTTGTTCTAGGAACAATGTTTAAGTATCCATCCGCATCATTATTATTTTATCTATATACGCCTTATTATGTGTTTAGAATGCATGTTTAAGGGTGTATGATGATGAGACCTTAACAAACATAATAAATGGTTGCCAATTTGCACGCGAAAAAACCCTCACAAAATATTAAGCGTTTTTCCTTCCATTGAGTGATTCTTACTCAAGATCCAAGACTGGCATTGGTTTGTTGGCAAAGTCAAGGCCTTTGTCCGTCAAGGATGTGTTTGAATCATGAGAGCTTTGTTCCATATCGGTGTCTTGTCCAAGTTGTGATTTGTTGGCCAAAGTCAAGATCATTTCTTGTCCATCGACATTGATTACGAAGCTTTCCATGGTCAATGGGTTCCGCTTAACTGGGATCACTAAGTTTGTTGTGCCAAAGCCAGGCTTAGTTGATTCAGAGGAAAATGGTTAGGCAATATATGGATATATTGGCATATATGAGATATATGTTCGGACTTGGATGTCCACCTACTGGATCTAGGAATGGATGGGATCCAATTGATCTTAGAGATCTACCTAGTTAATTATCATACAATTTGTTAGCCAAAGTCAAGATTGTGTGTATTTAACGGGATCCTAGCCACTAGGAAACAAGGTTTCCTGAGTACTCAACAGAGGGTTAGAGGCTCGCCGAAAAATAGTGGGAGGCAAGTATTAAATTTGCAATATTCGTTTAGTTACTTGCCATACGCGTCATTCAAATATTCGTCGTTAAATTAATATATTAGTTGGACTAATAATTAATGTTGTTTAATAAAACAGTTGGACTGTATTCAAACTATTTCATTTATAGTTGATTATATAATTGGATTATAGTAATCAATATAATGATTTTAACCTATTAAATTATAGTTGATTATATTAGTTAGACTATAGTGATCATTATAATAAATAGTACTAAATCGTTGATTAATAGTAGACATTAGAATCAAGATAATTGAAGATAGTATTTAAAATATAATCTGGGGAAAATTTATTAAACAACTTTAATTTTCAAATTTGGGAAATCAATTTAAGAAGATTTTTTATAATCACTTCTAATAATTCCTTAAACTTTTTTATTTAATTATATTGATCTAACAAATTAGGCTAAGCCCGGAGTTGAGCAAATAGTAGAGCATGATCTTTGGAAGATTCATGTGATGATAACTTAAGTGCTTAATCCAATAAGCTTGCCAAAAAGACTCTTTAATTTCTTAATTAGATAAAAGATTAGATCATTATAGTGTGATAATGAAATTGAAGGATCTTCATAGATCTATTCTTAGATCTTAGAAATACTAAATTGCAATAGTTAACTCTTGGAGAGTTAATGGCTATTCTCAAGGAGATAAAGCAAAAGTTTGCAATAAGGCAAGTAGCGCAAGGCGCGCACCTTATTTCGACATTCCGGAAGGCCAAGGCTTGGCCAAAGGCTTCTGGAATGTGGAAAAAGGAAAAAGGCAAAATATTATAATCTTCTGGGAAGATAAAGGACATATCCCAAGATGTCTGCCAAAATTATGGCAAACGGGGACACAGAAGCGTGACTGCCGTATAGACAATGCAGACATGAAGGAATTGAAGAACGGGTAAGGCTCTGACTTCAAATATGTTTGTCATAAAATATGTTCACTACTAGTATTAAAATTGGATTTTAAATACTTAGTGTGGTACATAAATATATACTGGTGTGCAGAATCTGCCTCAGCAGGATACTGACTTCAGATGAGAATTATCTGCGAATTGAAAACGGGATGAAAGTCGTTGTTTAACCGTAGATACCTAAGTTTATGAACTACCCTTCGGGTGTGTACTTAAATTAGGAAACTGTTATAATGTAACTAGTTTGACTAGAAACATTATCTCTATATCAGTGTTTATCCGTTGCGGATATACCTTTATATTCTAGAACACTAAAGTGTTTTATTATATAAGATGATATTGAGATAAACACATTAGATGTGATTAACAATATTTATATTTTGAATATAAATAAATCTCAAACATATAAAATGACAAACAAATAGCTCAAACTGATTTGATCAGAAGAGACTTAATTGTGGCATTGTTGTCTGGAACACAATTAAACAAGACTCGTATATCCACACTTCGAAGAGTGGGTGCTAGGAAAAATTTGATTATAATCAAATAAAGTCTACGAATCTAGTTTATTGGGCAAAGTGCCTAAAACACCTTTACTTGGTAAAAGTGCAAATGCCACCGATCTGTAAGCCCTAGTTCATAGTGAAGCAAGTGGGCCCATGTCTAGCTAGGCTAGAGGTGGATATGAATATTTTGTGACAATTACGATGTGGATCGCGTTATGGTTATATGTTTCTTATTAAACATTAAATCGGAAACTTTTAGAGTTTCGACACGAAATAGACAAACAGATTGGCTAACTATAAAAACATCACGGTTAGACCATGATGAAAATACTTAAGCAATAAGTTTCATATATACTTGAAAGAGTATAGTATTCTTTCAATGAGGACTCATCCCAGAACACGTCAGTTTGACGGTGTGTCCGAACGTGAGGAAAGAAACCAAATTTTATTGGACATGATAAGGGTTAATCATGAGTCGCTCTGAGCTACCATTTCCTTCAACGGATACGCATAAACAATGCAGTACTTATTTTGAATAAGGTTCCATAAAGATCTGTTTGACAGATTTCATATTAGATATGAACAGGAAAGAAACCAGGTTTTCTAATTCCTAAAGATTTGGGTATGCCAGGCATATGTTTGGATGATACCAAACTATAAAACCCAAATCGGATAAGTGCCTAAGTTGTTGGTTATCCTAGGGAAACCAAAATATAGTACTTATACAACTCACAAGAGAACAATGTTATTGTTGCTCGCCATGCGTTTTTCCTAAGAGGAATACCTATATGCAGTGGTAAGTGGGAGGAAAGTAAAACTCGAGCAAATCAGAGTAATACTGTTCCTGGCACTGATTCCTTAATGGAACACGAATAGTTCATCAAGGATGGAAACTATACCATAATCTTCGAATACACAAGAACCGCGTAAGTTGGAAAGAGTCAGAAAATAACCTGGGCTATGGGTTTCTGATCTCACCTCATAAAGATGTCAATCTTATTGAGGATACGAACTGACTACGTATGAGGAAGTGATACAAGGTATCGAACTACTTATTATGGAAAAGTGCCATGAAAGTCCGAAATGGATTCAATGCATAATAACTAAGTTTGGATACTAGTTGATGTACCGAAAGGCATTGTGCCTATTGGTACTATATAAGTCTTCAAGGAAGACATACATGGAAGGCAACATACCAATGTACTAAGCTAGGCTTATAGCGAAAATGTATCGTTATCAACATTGTGTCGATTACGACGAAACCTTTTTACCTATTACCATTGTTAAATCCATTTGGATAATGCTTGCTAATACTGCATGTTTCATTTGTGAAACGTGACAGCTGAATGCCAAAACCATTTTCCTTAACGGAAACCTTATGGAGGATGTTTACAACATCCTGACGGTTTTGTCGTACCAAAATGATCAAACAAGGTTTGTAGGTTATTCGATCCATGTATGGATTGAAGCAAGCATTGAGTTCTTGGAACTATAGTTTTGATGTAATCATAATGGTATATGATTTAATTCAAAACGAAATGATTGTTGTGTATATAAGGAGGTTAGTGGGAGCGCACTGATAATGAATGTCCTAAGTAATGATTACATATCATTTCTTGGAAATGATATTCCATAATAATAATCGGGTGAAAAGCTAGGCTTTCGAGAAAATTCTCCGTAGAATTCTTGGAGAGAAACACCTTTATTCTTGGAATAAAGATCTACTGGGATAGATTAAAGTTGTTAATACTCTCCGATAACTCGTACATTGAAAACTGTACGCGACCTGGTGTCTCATACGCTTTGAGCATATGGATTCACAATCGGGCCAATCCAAGTGATAGTCACTGGATTGATATAAGAACATCCTTGAGTATCTTAGAGGAACTAAGGATGATGTCTTATACTATGGAGAATGAGAAACTTGAAGTGACTGGGATCACTACTGCAAGTTTCCTAACCGATAATAACGACTGTTAGTCGTAACAACGGTACTATAAAGTTTGAATAACGGAATAGTGAGCTGTAAATCTTCCAAGCAAGAAGTTGTTGCCGAATAAACAACAAATGCGGGTTATTACTGCGGCTGAGGCAGCAATAGAAGCCATTTGGGTTGATAATAAATCTAATTAGATTAGATATAGTTCTGTTAGCAGCTGAGCTAGGCTATAGCGCAGGCTAAAGAATTAATGGTCTCATCAACGATCCATATATATACTTCATATATTCATCTGATTCATTCGGATCATACATCGTGGCGATGTGATGATCGAATAAATCGCATCAGATGATAATCATGCAAATCCACTGACGAAAACATTTTCTCAGCAGAAGTTTGAGCGAACCGTACATAGTTCGGGTGTAGAACACTCGAGTGACTGGCTAAAGGCCAAGTGGGAGATTTCTGGACAGTTATGACCCAGAGCGTCACTATTTGTACAGATCATGATGTGGTTGTACAAATTAACTATGTGACAAAGGAGATTGCTCTCTTATCATTTATGATTAGATCACCAAGAATATAAATGATAGGAGGTCCTTATGATTAGTTCCTGGATTGAGATGATATGAGACAGTATCAATCCACGAAGGATTAATCATTAAATATCCCTAGTCAGAGAGTATTATCGAGATTGGACATCGATAATGTGGAAAAGACTAGTATTACACTTGTGCGCGTTGTGAGGCATAACGGCATAGTTCTCATATATTGGGTATAAGATACTCATGCAAGTGTAGTAGGAGGTTTTTTTTTACCGATGTACGGAAAACAGCTTCGCTCTGGATAGACCCCTCGGAATTCCATTGGTAGTATGACTATGTGTCTATGGAAGTCCGAAATCAGGGTAGGTGTATTTGGTCTTAACTTGAGACTTGCACCGCTAATACTTGCGAAAATCAATATACTTTGGTTTTAGGTCGTCCAGGGCTTTAACAGGTTCTGTGTATGCCTCTGATGGGTATATTGAGAATCGTAGTGTGTTGGGTGTGATGTCAAGACGAAATTATCACTCCAGTCATAGTGGAGATGATGGTCACGTAGGATACGGGATTGGTTCTCTTAAATGCTGCAGCTATCGGGATATTATGACTAGGTCATGTTTATCCGATTATAGAGACTAGTTACCAGAGATCCGATATGTGCTCCGTACGGGGCAGACACAATTCCAGCCCCAGGCCTAGCATGTGACATCCGATATTGGATTGAAATACGCAATACTACATATATTACGCCTGATATAGATCACATATTCATGTAAGGATATTTCTGGAGAATTGGGTAGGCATGGCGCTTTGCTAGAAGCCAACCTTGTCTTGTAAATCGGTAAAAACGTAGTACTATGTACTTACGTGTTCGGATAGTCCGACGACTGAATTTACTGCCAACATATCCGGGGATCTCATGGGTCGCTTCCTGAAGATTCACCGATGACGTATGACTCGCACTTTAATTAATATGGGATTAATTAGATGAGAGAGAGAAAATTAATCTGGGATTAATTACGGAGATATTTTATCTGGGATAAAATATCATTTAAAGAGAGAAAATGATTAATTTGGAATTAATCGATAAAATAATATATTTGATATATTATACGAAATTGGATTTTGACACTGAATTAAAATTAGATTTTAATTCGGGCGAACGAGTTAATTTAAAATTAATTCGTTAGCGATGTGAATAGTGATTTCGCTAGCCATAATCATGTAATTACGTCGCAACGGAAAATTCGTTAATTTGGAATTAGCGAACCCAAGCCCGGGAGTGTTTGCGAGCGCACTCACATTTCGAATTCAAGTGCGGCCCTCAAGTCACATCAAGCGTCAAATCATTCATCAATCGATTGATGTGATGTCTATTCACTTTGAGTGATGTGACAACTTGTCACTTGATTGATGGATGGAAGTGGTTAGCAAAGCATTTATGGTTTGACTTTTTGGAAAAGCAAAATTGGTAAATGAATTTGAAAATTCATAAAGTGTATTAGATACACATTTTTTGCAACCAACCAACACTTCTCTCTCTCTTTTTCTTCTCCCTCCACTCTCGGCCATGGTGGCCATTTTCTTCCTAAAAAACCTTCTGGTTTTACCGTGAATCACAAGGAGAAAATAAGGGATTTTTGTGGCAAAAATTCCTAAGTGCTAGCACACCATTTGAGTCATGCGAAGGTGATAGGGAAACCAACTTGTGAGCTTGGAATAACCATCCAAATGCTTGGAGCTTGGACCAAAAATGGAGGAGCCAAATTCAGCCACTGCCGTGACCACCAAGGAAGGCAGAAAAAGAATTTTGTTCATCACTGCATCGCCTCAACCGATCGATGTAAGTGTTTCACAACTTCTTCATGTATTCACATGTTGTTTCTTGCTTGATAATCGATCCTTGGGACCGTAGATTTTCCCAACAGCCATTTCTTCAATTAGGTCTCAGACTTGATCTTCTCCTTTTTCCATTAAAGCTCCTCCAGCAGCAGCATCAATTGTAGTTCTCATTAATCTAGAAAGTCCATTGTAGAAGGTTTGGACTAGTAGCCACTTTACAATCTCATGGTGAGGACATTTTCTGAGCAAATCCTTGTATCTTTCCCAAGCTTCGCAGAGGGATTCTGAGTCATGTTGTACAAATGATGTAATGTCATTCCTCAGCTTTGCAGTTCTGGCTGGGGGAAAGTACTTTGCAAGGAATTTTATGGCTAGAGTATTCCAAGTTGTGATGGAACCTGTTGGTAGTGAATGTAGCCAAGCTTAGCTCTGTCTTTCAAAGAATATGGAAAAAAACGCAGTCTCATTGCTTCTTCAGTCGCTCGGTTGTAGTTGAAAGTGCCGCAAACTTCCAGGAAGTTACTGATGTGGGCATTAGGATCTTCAGTTGCATTATCCCCAAACTGAACTGACTGATGTATCATCTAGATGCATGTTTTGATGTCACATGTATTTGCTGGTAAGGGAGGAAGTACAATGCATGAAATGAAGCCGTCAATCACCGAAATAGTTCTGTCTCGAATGGGAATTGGTGGTGCAACCTCCAAAGGTTCAGGTTCCATGTTAATCAGTGCTCTTAGCCTTCTCGCATTTCCCTTATCAACTGTCTGGTGGTTCTTTCAATTTCTGGGTCAAGAGGTTGGATTTCAAAGCTTCTTGTTCTTTTCATGTAGTGTCTAAGAACTTGAAACACAAGAAAACAAAAACCATAGGTAAAAATAAATTAGATACAAGTAACGGTATCTAACCCCAAAAGTAATAGTGAAAGATAAATAAGTCCCCGGCAACGGCGCCAAAAACTTGATCGGCGTGATCACACACGTATAACACAAGCGCACGTATCGTTCAAGTAGTATAAAATGTATCGATCCCACGAGGACTAAATACCTAAACTATCAATTTGTGAAGTTAAATTCTTACAAGTATCTAATAGATTGGTTTGTTGATTTCATGGTGATTTTAAACTTAAAACAAGTAAATAAAATAGCGCGAAAGTAAATTAATGGAAAATTCAATATTATTAAACTATCCATGATTATGAATCCTTCCAATATCTTTTTAAATATAAAGTGGTTATTTCACATTTTTGCAATATATTGGTTTATTAACCTGGAACACGAATTTATGCAAAAGCCTCTTCCGTGGTCAGATGCAAATATCCAGTATAACCCAATTAATCAAATTCCTATGTCAACCAAGTTACCTAAATTCAATAAGATTAAGTTCCATTATGGCTACCCCCGCCCGACAGGTATATTCCTATCCTGTAATGAAATCTACCTAAGAGTCATCATGCTCCAAGGTGAGATCGTGAGCTATTGAGTCTAAGGCTAAACCTAAAATCCATTTTCCAAGTTCATTTTAAGTTTACCACATCAATCTTAGTAATGTCCAGTTAACAAGAAGCATTAAGCTTAAGGCTCAATATATAAACCTTTACATTACCCAAACTGTAATATAACATCTTATAAACCGGTGATATTGGAAATTATCACAACCCCAGATATCGGGTTTAGTTACAACACATATTGTAGGCATCGCATTTTCGCATGTGAAACCCGATGATGAGTCTCAGTTGGAGGCACTACCTTTTTAGCTAAGGATATTGCGGGAAACGGAGGTCGGAAGGGGAAATTCAGAATAAGTACGTCATCAAGTTCATTTCACAAGTTCACTGTCTTCGTTAGTGCTGCGTTCGTTACTTCGTTCGAACGTCAGGCAGATTGCCGACGTTCGTGTAGCGTTCGAATGGTCGTTCGAACGGAGTCGGTATTTCTAGTTTTGCTGCTAGCCTCGCACCCCAGCCCAATTAGCCCCCAAAGCCCATAAAACACATCCCAATTTAATTAAATTAAACATTAAATATTAAATAAAATATTTAAACCATTTACCAATTAAATAAAACATAAAATATAATCATACCTAATAAAGATAAATCAAATATATTAACTTCCTAACTAAACAAATCACATACTAAATTAAAAAGATGTCATGCCTAATTAAAATCAATCATAACAAATTAAAGATTTTGACTTCCTAATCTAAACAAATTTTGTCCCACAGTCTGGCGACTCCACTGGGGATAGAGAATCGGCCCCGAATATTATCTTGTAATGTTTGGATTTACGTTTTAATTGACCGTGTCTATAGTGGATAAAATGGGGGTTTAATCAAAGGCATTTTAAGGCTAGGTAATGGTGGGTGTCTTCCTTCATTCACTACCTTTCTAGAAGGAAAAGCTGTGAAGGCACTTATATAGCCATCTACTCGTAGCCTATTATGATGGACTAATTTGGAGAACTCGTTGTTTATTCCTGACAACAAGCGATAAGAGCCTAAGAGGCTTGGGTATTTAAGTGAGCCTCGCTCCACCTTCCCTCTGGGGAATCTACAACGGGAAATCTATTTGACAGTCCGTTACACACCATAGCTCATTGGCACGTACCTTAGTGTATAAAAAAGGGTGCGCTCACTTGGTCGCTCGAACCCTTGAGTGGGGAGACCTAGTTGTGGGCCATCCTTCGCGGTGAGAGCCTTTGTCTATACCTACGAACCCACCCATAGACCGGGTTTGCATGGTTAAAGTAACAATTATTTCCTTGAGTATGTGCTAATGGACCATCCTCATTTGGATGCAGATGGACCATTGTCAGAAATGCGGACTTGCTGGGCCATTTAAACTGGGGCGAGTTCGTACCTTTTGACCATTGGACCCAAAGCTTCTGAAATGTTGATGGGTCATTCCGTAGTAAATTATTACTTTATGTTTGCATTATCTTTTATGCTTGTGTGTGAGAACATCGTCGTTTGGATCCATTTGGACCATTTTTCATGAGATATGGGCTTGTTGGGCCATTTAAACTGGGACAATAACGTATTTTATGACGGTTGGGCCAAAGGCTTCTAAGTGTTGATGGGCCACTTTGTGCTTGTGTTCGGAACGTTACCATTTGGATTTAGTCGGGCTCTTTGTCATGAGATGTGGACTCGTTGGGCCATTTAAACTGGGATGAGTTCACTCCTATAACAATTAGCCCGAAAGCTTCTAAAATGATAACAGTCCGATTTGTTTGAAAATTTTAATTTTAATTTAGTATGTTATATATGTTACCTGCATCTCATGCACCTCATGCATACATTATCATGTTAACACCCTCTATGTCTCAAAAAGACATCATAGATACCGTTTGGGTTAGAAAAGGGACAAGGCTCATTAAAAGAACAGTAACAGTCATGAGTGAATCTGGTAATGAGGTATCCCGAATGGATGAGTTAGAGAACAGTCTCTCCAAGGTCACTGAACAGTTGCAAGCTTTGACTACTGCTGTGGCTGGTATGGCTGTGCCCCGTGCTGGGGGAATTTCTGAGAGAATGTGAGGCGTGAGGAGCCTCCGAATGGGTTGGGGGATGATATCCCCACTTTTGATGATGATATGGCAGAGTATGCAGCAGGCAGAGTATCTGGGTCTCAGGCAGAGTTATAGAAACTTCAGGATCAGGTTGAGTCGGTTACCCGCAAGATGAGGGGTAAGAACGAGGATTTGCTGGATTATGACACACTGGCTTTCGAGGAACAGTTGCCGGCACAGTTCAAGATGCCTGATATGGCTAAGTTTAACGGGAATGGGGATCCAAGGGTGCATCTCCGACAGTTTGTATCAGTCATGAGTTCAGTTGGCTTATCTCAGCGCCAAGTGCAGAAAATGTTTGGAATGTCGCTTGAAGGAGCTCCTGTGGTATGGTACCACAGTTTGGAGAAGAAAGTGAAGGAAGATTGGAGGGAGTTGGCCGACGCTTTCCTGAAGCAGTATGTCACTGACCTAGAGATTGATCTGTCACTCTGTGATCTGGAGAATGTTAAGCAGAAAGCGGAGGAGAGTTTTAAGGAGTATGTGGACCGGTGGAGAGGTCAGTTATTGAAGATGCAGACTAGGCCCTCGGAGAAGGACCAGATTAAAATGATTATCAAGGGCACCAGGCCCTCCATTTACAGCAAGTTGAGGAGGATGACCTCCATGATTACAGACTTTCGGCAGTTGAGGGAGACTGTCATGGACATTGAAGATGAAGAGGCGGAAAACAAAAAATTCTATGGTCTGAACAGGAGGCCCATTGGGGGAATATCGGGAGCAAAACCCGTTTCTGCTGAGATTGCCGCTATCCAGAACCGGCAGTTTTCCAACTTGGGAAGACCCCTGTCCAAGGCACTAGAGAAATTGAAGAGGCAAGGGCTCTTAAAACCCTTGGAAGCCAAACCATTACCCAATCCTCTACATCACATTATAACCTAAGCCTTTACTGTCACTTTCATTAACAAAAGGGCCATGATACCGACAACTGCGCCCGACTCCGCCATGAAATCAAGACCTGATAGACTCCAAGAAAATACCTGAAAAATAGAAAAAGAACAGCCTGACACACACAGAAACCCCTTACCCAACTACCGTGTCGTACAACCACCAGCCTATATGATCAATTCTGGCCTCCCAGAAGACCTTGTCCTGAAATCCTTTCACCCTCAAGCCTTTTGCCTGGGAATCTGGGATAGTATAGTGAAGATGAGTTTGAACAGGGAAAAAACTTTTGGCTTGATTTCTCTAGCAGTGATGAGGAAGAAGTAAGGGGAATGACGCACAGTGGTCGTTTCTACAATGATATGGCGGAAAAGGGTAAGGAAGTTTTGACAGATGGTAGAGAAGTGGTTGAGACTGCAGAAAATACTAAAGGGGATATAGTGCTGAGGCAATTGAGGAAGACTATAGCACAAGTGAGTATCTTGGAACTGTTATGTGCATCTCGGGAGCATAGGCAGGCTATGGTTGAGGCCTTGAGCAAGATTGTGGTACCGGAAGACGCCAACCCTGCAATTTTGTTGGGTCGGTTCAGAAAGAAGCTTTGCAGATATCTTTTTCTGAGGATGAACTCCCGGCGGAGGGGAGAAATCATAACAGACCTCTATTTATCAGGGCGAGGTGAGGGGCAAGAGAACTTCATGTGTAATGTGGATGACGGTTCGTCCATCAATGTGTGCCTGCTGAAAATTCTGGCGAGATTGGGTATGAAAGCAACAGACTTGGACCCCTCCAGTATGACTATTAAGGCTTATAATGACAGTAAAAGGGGAGTTGAGGGTACTTTGGGCTATGGTCAAGGTAGGACCGATTGAAGATGAGGTCGAGTTCACAGTAATGGACATCCCGGCTATTTTCGCCTTATTGTTGGGAAGGCCTTGGTTTCACAAACTTGGGGGCGTGCCTTCCACTTTGCATCAGATGATCAAGTTCCCGTATGAGGGAGAAGTTGTCACCATCCGGGCTGAGTTAGATAATGTCGTGGCTGCCTTGGAGATACAACCTTTCACGAGGTTTCAGGTGTCAGCTACTTTTGAGGAGTGGGTGGATCCTAGGGTGGCTATGATTATGGAGAAAATGAAGTTTGAGCCGGGTAAAGGTTCAAAATTGCCAGATTTCAGAGGACAGACTACTCGGAAGGGTTTGGGGTACAAGTCTGATGAAGAAAAGCCAAAGGTCAAGAAAAAGGGCCTGAAACTGATGGAATGTTTTGTGAAAGCTTCAGGATATCAAGGGGAGCCTGAGCCCGTGGAAGTTAACGGAATTGTGTGGTACTGGGTTTGAGATCTTCCAGGATATGTTGGGTAAGAAGCTGATAGTTGAAGAAATTGTGGAGAAAGAAGAAGAGAATTGGGAGGAAGAACTGATGAAGTTGGAAAGCCTGACTCTGGGAGAGGACGAAAAGCCTGAGGAAGATCTGATTGCAGAGGAAGAAGTGTCTATAGATGATGAAGACATTTACCTTCCTGATTTGTTTGAATGTACTTCCGCATTATCAATAATAAAGACATTCTTTTGCTTACTTGTCTGAGTCATTTCCATTCACACTACACGAGTCAAGCATATTTGACATCAGTTCAGCCAGAACTATTGCATTTAACTTGGGTACACTTGAGAACCCCAAGGAAATTCTGATTGCAAGTGAAGTAACCTCCGAAGAGATGGAGAAACTAAAAGAAGTGTTGGTCAGATATGCCAAAGTATTTGCTTGGTCCTATGAGGATATGCCTGGGGTAGACAGAAATATTGCCCAGCACACAATACCAACTTATCCGAATATGAGGCTAGTAAAACATAACTCTGACGGATGAGACCAGAATGGGCTGAGAAAGTCAGAGAATAAGTTAGGAAACAGATAGATGTGGGGTTCTTGGAAGTAGTAAAATATCCTGAGTGGTTGGCTAATATAGTCCGGTGCCGAAGAAAGATGGAAGGTCAGAATATGTGTAGACTACAGAGATCTCAACAAGGCTTGTCCGAAAGATGATTTTCCTTTGCCGCATATAGATGTTCTGGTTGATAGCGCGGCTTTATCCTATGTATTCATTTGCAGATGGGTTTTCAAACTATAATCAGGTTCTCATGGCTGAGGAAGATAAACACAAGACATCATTTGTTACCGAGTGGGGTACTTATTGTTACAAGGTAATGCCGTTTGGGCTTAAGAATGCGGGAGCTACTTATCAGCGGATGGCCACTACACTTTTCCATGACTTGATGCACAAGAGATTGAGGTGTATGTAGATGACATGATGGTGAAATCAGAGACAAGGGTTGGGCATATTGAAGCACTGGAAAGGTTTCTTCAGAGAGTTGACAGATACAACCTGCGGCTAAACCCTAAGAAATGTGTGTTTGGGGTGACATCAGGAAAATTGCTTGGTCATACAGTGGGAATAGGAGGAATAGAGGTAGACTCCGAAAAGATCAAGGCAATCACAGAAATGCTTGCACCGAAGACAGAAAAAGAAGTCAGAGCATTCTTGGGGAAGATTCAGTACATCAGTCGGTTCATTGCCAAGTTGACATCGTATGTGAGTCCTATCTTCAAACTGTTGAGAAAAGATCAGCCAGTGAGATGGAATGAACAGTGTCAGACAGCCTTCGACAGAATCAGAGAGTACTCGGTAAAGCCACATGTATTGAAACCTCCGAGACCGGTAGACCTTTGATATTGTATTTGGCTATAGAATCAGAAGCAATGGGGGCAATGATGGTACAGGCAGATGAGACAGGGGTAGAACATGCAGTCTATTATCTGAGTAAGAAGATGCTCCCGTATGAGGCTCGGTATCAAGAAGTTGAGAAGATCTGTCTTGCTGTGGTATGGGCTTCTAGAAAGTTGTGACATTACTTCCAGTCATACAAGATCCAGGTAGTGGCAAAGGAGAATCCTCTGAAGTATCTTCATTCGGTGCCTTCACTAGTGGGAAAATTGGGCAGATGGTTGGTATTGCTGACAGAGTTTGACATTGAGTATCTCACCTCTAAAGTGATCAAAGGGCGAGCAGTAGCAGAGTTTCTGGCAATGCAACCTGTTGAGGGGGATCAGTATAAGTTTGAATTTCCAGATGAAAAGATCCAAGCAATAACAGTTCGAGAGATGGAAGATGTATTTTGATGGAGCAGTGAATTACAAGGGAACAGAATTGGGATCGTGATAGTGACCCCCGAGGGAGAGACTTTGCCTTTAGCCAAGAGGTTGACATTCAGAGTGACTAAAAACATGGCCGAGTATGAAGCATGTGCTTTTGGTTTGACAGCATTGATAGCCTTGAAGGCTGGGAGTGTGGAAGTCTACGGAGATTCTATGTTGGTAGTCCAGCAGATGCGAGGAGAATGGGAATTGAAAGAAGAACGGTTGAAACCTTACCTTTTTCACCTCAGAAATTTGGCACAGGTTATCCCCGAGTGTAAGTTTCAGCACCTACCAAGAGAAGAGAATCAGATGGCAGATGCATTGGCTACACTTGCAGCGACTTGGGAAAATCCAGAAAAGTTAGTGATGAGACCGTTGGTACTGACAACAGCAAGCAAACATGTTTATGAGATAGAAAGAATTTTGGAAGTTGAGGTCGACGACGGTAAACCTTGGTATTATGACATTCAGAGGTATCTGGAACATGGTGAACTCCCGGAAGGGGCAGGCAGAAAAGACGGAATAGTCATCCAGGAGTTAGCTTCCCAGTATGTGACTTTGAAAGGGGAACTGTACAAGAGTCAAGCAAACGTATTCAGTTGAAGTGTTTGAGAAAAGAAGAATCTCAGCATGTAATGGAAGAAATACACGCCGGGGTATGTGGTCCGCACATGAACAGGTTGAATCTATCCCACAAGATAGTGAGACAAGGTTTTTATTGGTCAACCATGGAAACAGATTGCGCGAAGATGGTGAAGCACTGTCATGACTGTCAAGCACATGGTAATTTGAATCACTTACCGCACACAGAATTGCACGGGTTTTCAGAGCCGTGGCCTTTCTCAGCATGGGGGATTGATATGATTGGGGAAATTCGACGAATGCATCAAATGGGCATCACTTCATAGTAGTGGCAGTAGATTACTTCTCGAAGTGGGTGGAAGCCGAATCATTTTGTAATGTTACAGCAAAGCAGATGGCAAAGTTTATAGCTCGGAACCTCATTTGTCGGTATGGTATGCCGCATCATGTAGTGACAGACAACGGGGTCTAGTTTCAATGAGAGACGAAGGCAATGTTACAGAGGTATGGGATAGGCCACCACAAGTCGTCACCGTACAGGCCACAGGAAAATGGGGCAGTTGAGGTAGCCAACAAGACTATAAAGACAATTTTAGCCAAGATGACAGAAAATTGCAGAGATTGGGCTGAGAAATTACCGTATGCTTTGTGGGGGTACAGAACATCAGTAAGAACAGTAACAGGGGCCACACCTTACTCTTTGGTCTATGGAATGGAAGCAGAGTATTGCCGGTAGAAGTGGAAATAGAGTCTATGAGGGTATTAACAGAGGTAGAATTACCGGAATAGGATTGGGCCGCACAGAGGTTTGATCAGTTAGCACTATTGGATGAGAAGAGAACGAAGTCTTTGTCTCACATGCAGTTGTATCAGAAGAGACTAGCCCGAGCATTCAACAAGAAAGTACGTCCCACCAAGATCAGAAAAGGTGATTTAGTACTTAAGCAGTCAAAGCCGTCGACGACAGATCCGAGAGGAAAATTCAGACCAAACTGGGAAGGACCTTACATAGTGCATAAGGTAATGGGAATTGGAGCAGTGAAGCTATCAGACTTGGAGGGGAACGAGTTCACCGAGCCGATCAACGTAGACAGATTGAAGCAATACTTTGCCTGAGGGGGAGAAGACCGAGCAGTCACCACGGGAATTAGCAGAAGACCTAACCCAACGGAATAAGAAAATCATTCATGCATACACGTAACATTGCATTCTCTTCGTGTTGTTTCTGTTTTGTGTTCGCAGGTTCGAAGAAAGGAGAAAGCGGCAGAAATGAGCCAAGCAGCGTCAACGTAATTTCAGTTTTTGGGATGAGTCCCAAGGGGCGAGGCCCATATCAGCTTAGAGGCGAGGCCCATATCATGTCGGCTTGGGGGCGAGGCCCATATCAGCTTGAGGGAGAGGCCCATGTTGTCGGTTGTAGTTCCAGGTCGAGGTGCCCAGGGTCGAGGTACCCACTACATCATCAGTTCGAGGGCGAGGTCCTATGGTCAGCGGTGTTGGGTTGAGGTGCCCAGGGTCGAGGTGCCCCCATTGTCGGTTGTAGTTCCGGGTCGAGGTGTCCAGGTCGAGGTACCCACTACATCATCAGTTCGAGGACGAGGTCCCTATTGTCAGCGGTGTTGGGTCGAGGTGCCCAGGGTCGAGGTGTCCCCGTTGTCAGTTGTAGTTCCGGGTCGAGGTGCCCAGGGTCGAGGTACCCACTACATCATCAGTTCGAGGGTGAGGTCCCTATAGTCAGCGGTGTTGGGTCGAGGTGCCCAGGGTCGAGGTGCCCCCGTTGTCAGTTGTAGTTCCGGGTCGAGGTACTCAGGGTCGAGGTACCCACTACATCATCAGTTCGAGGGTAAGGTCCCTATTGTCAGCGGTATTGGGTCGAGGTGCCCCCGTTGTCGGTTGTAATTATTGGGACGCGTCCCAGGATCGAGGTTCGCTGCAGCACCAACTCAGCTCGAGGCAGCAGCCGAGCCAGGTAAGTGAAAATGCATTGCATAACTTTGATAGGATTGTTCAAAGTCACACACTGCACAAGTCCCATCAAAGTGGGGGCGACTGTAGGCATCGCATTTTCGCATGTGAAACCCGATGATGAGTCTCAGTTGGAGGCACTACCTTTTTAGCTAAGGATATTGCAGGAAACAGAGGTCGGAAGGAGAAATTCAGAATAAGTACGTCATTAAGTTCATTTCACAAGTTCACTGTCTTCGTTAGTGCTGCGTTCGTTACTTCGTTCGAACGTCAGGCAGATTGCGGACGTTCGTGTAGTGTTCGAATGGGCGTTCGAACGGAGTCGGTATTTCTAGTTTTGCTGCTAGCCTCGCACCCCAGCCCAATTAGCCCCCAAGCCCATAAAACACATCCCAATTTAATTAAATTAAACATTAAATATTAAATAAAATATTTAAACAATTTACCAATTAAATAAAACATAAAATATAATCATACCTAATAAAGATAAATCAAATATATTAACTTCCTAACTAAACAAATCACATACTAAGTTAAAAAGATGTCATGCCTAATTAAAATCAATCATAACAAATTAAAGATTTTGACTTCCTAATCTAAACAAATTTTGTCCCACACATATCTAGGACTATTAAAAACGTAAATAAAGTAAATGACATAAAGTAAAAGCTTTGAAATTAAAAAGGTAAATAAACAATAAAAGAAAATGCTGGGGGTTAGAGGATCCACTTTTATTACTTCTATTTTAGATATCTCCCTTATTATAATAAATAAAATTTGCATGACATTACCAACCAATCATAAAGGTTGAGGGTGATGAATGATATTTATATCACTATTTCCCACTCATCTAACCTAATATTTTGTATAGTTTCTCGAGTTTTGTGAACGTTTTGATGTGTTTTGTTTTATTTTACAAATAAATAAAGTTGGGAAAGCATTGGAAGTAATTTGGGGCCAAAATAGAGGAAAAATGACAAAAGGCCAATTCGATAATTTTTCGGCGTCGCGACGCCTAAAGTGTGTCGTCCATGCTAACGTGCGCCGAGGGACACGTGTCAGAATCTGAGAAATTGGACTTGCTAACGTGCGCCGATCTTGCTAACGTGCATCGTGCCACGTGTCATCATCACAGAAGATCTGCTAAAATGCGTCGTCTGCCACGTGTCGAAATCTCATTGGACCAAAGCAAGCGCGTGCCACGTGTCAATCTCTCATTGGACCGAATATTGGACAAATCACATGTTGCCACGTGTCGACCTCTCATTTGACCGATCCTAGCACGTGCCACGTGTCAACTTTTCATTGGACCGAAAGCTCAGCAAATCACTGTGTGCCACGTGTCGTCTTCTCATTGCACCACCTTCACCGCGTGACATGTGTCATCACCAGATTCTGCCGACAGAACACGCATGGTCAACCCGTGTGGAACAAAGCCGCATGCTGGCGTCGCGATGCCAAGACCCTACGCGTCGCGACGCCAGTTCCAGAAAATGCCTATAAATTTAGGCATTCACCATTTCATTTGGTGTGTTTTCCTTAGGATTTTTTCCCTGATTTCATAGGAAGCATCTAGTTTTGTAATAATAAAATTATGTATTTTTATTTTTAGTTTTTATTACAGCTTTTTATTTATTTACTTTATGTTTTGTAGTTAAATTTCCGCTGGGGTCAAAGGTGAAACCTTTAATATAATTATCTAGGTAAATCTCACTTAATTATAATTTATAAATTATAATTTAACAGAATTAATTAATGTCAGACTTTATTACCGCCTATATTGGTCGATTTAAATATAAATTACTTTACCGCCTATATGGCTAGTCTTTATGTGACAGATATTTACCGCCTATATGGCTGGTGTAATTGGACTAAATGGATTACCGCCTATATGGATGGTTTTAAATGTTTAACATTATTAATTCCTGAGAAAGCAGAATATAAAATAATTTATATATTATAATAAGTGAGATTCCTAGATAAGAAATATTAAATGTGGATCCTCTAACCCCCAGCATTTTATTTTTATTCTAGAGAAGTGATGAAACACAATATCCACACTTAATAATTGATTTTCTTTTTATGGGTAATTCTTTAGTTTGTTTATTGAGTCTTAAGCTTAATGCTTCTTGTTGTCTGATCACCAATAAGATTGATTTGGTAAACTTAAATTGAACTAGACATAGGGATTTTAGGTTTCAGCCTTAGATTCAATAGCCCACGATCTTCCTGAGGATATATAACCCTTTAATAGATTTTCTTACAGGATAGACATATACCTGTCGGGCGGGGGTAGCCATAATTGGAACTTAATCTTAATGAATCCAGGTAATTTGGTTGACATAGACATATGGTTCAATTGGGTTATACTGGGTATTTGCATCTGACCATCGACAGAGGCTTTTGCATATTTTCGTGTTCCAGGTTAGCAAACTGATTTATTACACATAGATAAGAGAATCAATTCATCTTTATAATAATATTGTGTGGAGTCACGACCCTAGATCCTTGAGTCTTTTCTTTTATTTTCCTTAGTATTTTCTTTTGAGTCTGTTTTTATTTTATTTTACAAAACCACATTCAACCAACCAAAAGCAATCAATTCCATTCTCTCTATAATTAGATACCTATAAATAAATAGTATCAATAATTAATAACAATAGTAGGAATTAAGTCCTCGTGGGATCGATATTTTTATACTACTTGAACGATACGTGCCCTTGCGTTATACATGTGTGTTTACGCCGGTCAGAGGGGGAGTTACCTCATCATATTGAATAGTAAAAATAAAGACTGAAAAGTAAAATAAAGAAAGTACTATTGCGTAAAAATAAATAAAATTAAATACAAAAAGCTATAAATAAACAAATAAGATACAATCTTCTTAGTATTCTTAAGGAATTCCCCAGAATAAGGAATGAATTTTCCTTCTGATTTCAGCTTCTATTTATAGCCAAAAATCTGCCCTGCGCGTCGAGACGCATCGGTGATTAAACGAGATAGTGACACATGACGGGCATTGCGTCGGTAGCTCAATAATGCTTCGGCATCGCGAAGCGTGACGTGTTGTGCGTCACGACCCGTACATATTAAATATCGGCAGCATGGGATGATGACACGTGTTCAGCATACGTTAGCAAGACTGTTGTGATGTTGACAAGTGGCAGACGCATGTTTGTATGATAGCAAGTTTCTCTGATTTTAACACGTGTCCGGCGCACGTTAGCGGTGCATGATAGCAGACGGCGCATTTTAGCAACAGCGTATTTTAGCAAATGGTGCATTTTAGCAGGAAATTTATATTTTTGCCCTTTTTGTTTGTTTTTCGATGTTTTAGCCCCGAATTGCTTCCAGAGAGTCCTGTCATTTTATTTATCTACAAAATAATAAAAAATACATCAAAATATTCACAAAACTCAAGAAACTATACAAAATATTAAGTAAAAGGGACAGTAAATACTTATATATTTACCACTTATCAGACTTGTTATAGACAAACGGTATTACCTTCTTTATGACTGGTTTTATATTTTTGACATACTTAGTACCTTGGCAGGACTAATTATTGACATAAATGACTACCGCCTTTATGGCTGGTTCTTGATATTGGCAGAATTAATTCATGAGATAATTCAATTGGGTAATTGACAATTTATATATTATAGTTAAAGCGAGATTTCTAAGTTCAAAGGTTAAAAGTGGATCCCCTAACTCCAGCAGTTCATTTCATTATTGTATTTCAAATCTAAAAGTCACCAACTACTTCAAACAAATCAAACTTTTCTTTTTCGCACTGCTCATCATTCTATTTTGCTAAATCTCTTCTCTGTGGATCGACCCCGGACTTACCAGGTTATTTTATTACTACAACACTCTTATACTTGGGAGTAAAAGACCATTTTTTGAGCGTGTCAAGTTTTTGGTGCCGTTACCGGGGAAGTATTATTTAGTAGATAGAATAGCAATTATAATTCATTTCTTATTTCTCAACTCTTCTTTCTTTGTTTTTATTTATTTTCTGCATCTTATTTTTCTTTTCTTTTCTTGTATTTGTGTAGACCCAACTGTCCTGATTGATCCTAAATGAACCTTGAATCCAGAAATACCACATATAAACATATATTGTTTCTAATTTTTCTTGGTTAAAGGAAACAAAAAAATCAAGTTAAAATGTGCTTGTTGTTTATCAAAGAATTTTTTAAACCATCCCCATGTAGAGATGTTCTCATAAAGCTTCACAAAAACATAATTCAAGGCATTGAGAAATTTGAATGAGAAATTCAATTGAGATCAAAATTGAAAAGGGTTAGAGGACGTTTTTAGATCTAAATCACTACATCTGTATTCCCTTTATTTGTTCTTTTCATTTTGTCAGTTTAATTTCCTTTTTAAGTATTAATTTTGTAATTTCATATTTTTACATATAGTTTGTCTTTAAGTTGCATGAAACACTGGTCTCAAACATCTAGCGGTAGATTAAAAAAAGATTTTTCATCACCTTCATTGTTTGTCAGAATGGCTGAAAATCAAATTGAAAATCCACCTGCCCGAGTTGAAAACCCAGTTAATCAGGAAGAAAATGAGTCTGAGCATGGAGATCCTAATCAACCTAGGACACTCAGATAATTCATGAATCCCACTATGACAGGATTACCATCTTGTTGTTTTTCCTCCAGAAGCATCACATTTCAATTTTAAATCGAGTGTCATCAATCTTTTACTCATATTCCACAGTCTAGAATCATAAAACTCTTTTCAGCACCTAAGAGAGTTTGAAGAGTTATGTAACACGTGCACAGACCAAAATTGTCGTATGAATATAATTCGGTTAAAGTTTTTTTCCTTTTCTTTAAAGGATAAAGCTAAAATTTGGCTAAAAAACCTTAGGTCGGGATCTATTAGAACATGGGATGATTTACAAGAGCAGTTTCTTAAAAAGTTCTTTCCCCCTCACAGAACAAATTCATTTAAGAGAAGATCACAACATTCACACAAAAGTCGGGGAAAACACTTTACCAATGTTGGGAGAGCTATAAAGAGATGTTAAATATTTGTCCACATCATGGGTTTGAAACATGGAGGTTAGTTGCCCACTTCTACGAGGGTTTAACACCCCAAGGTAGACAAGTAGTGGAGATGAGGTGTAACGGTGAGTTCAGGGACAAAGATCCTGAAGATCCACTAGATTACTTAGAGCACATAATAGAGAACACACAACAATGAGATGAAATTGGTACGTATGAGTCATCTGTTAAACCACAGCTATCTGGTAGAGGTATGTTTAACCTTAGGGAAGACCATGACCTTGCTGCCAAGTATGCATCTCTGTCTAAAAAAATTGAGGCTTTAGAAACGGGGAAGAGTGGTCATGTCGAGTCAGTACAGGAAGTCATATGTCAAATCTGTAGTTCAAATGAACATGTCACAGAAGTTTGCCTGTCCTTACCAGCCCTGAAAGAATGTCTCCATGACCAAATCAGTTCCATAAACACATTCAATAGACCAAACCCAAACTCGTACTCACAGACCTATAATTCTGGATGGAGAAACCATCCAAACTTTAATTGGAGGAACGATAACCAAGCAAAATCTTCACACCAACCTCCCCAGGTTCACCAGGATTTCTGAAATTCCTAGAATTATGCATCATATGTACCACCACCTAGGAAAACCATTGAGGATAACTTGAATGCATTCATGGAAAAAAAAAAAAAGAAACCATAAATAATCGAAATGCACAAATGATGAATGATTTGAAAGAAACTTTTGCTAAAATTACATCTGCATTAACCATTAATGAGAAAGGAAAGTTTCATGCACAACTACAGTTAAATCCCAAGAGTCATCTAAATTCTCACGATGGTAGTTCTAGAAATTAACACTTAGACCAAGTCAAATCTGTTATTGCTCTTCGCAGTGGTAAGAACATCCACATACCTATTCTTAAACCTCGTGAA
This sequence comes from Zanthoxylum bungeanum, assembly GCA_019454045.1. NCBI lineage: Eukaryota > Viridiplantae > Streptophyta > Magnoliopsida > Sapindales > Rutaceae > Zanthoxylum > Zanthoxylum bungeanum. The sequence continues at coordinate 106,647 of SKCR01048408.1, read as the reverse complement.
ACTGAGAATAAATCAGAATCATAGAGTAAGGAAGGGGTTGATGAGCCATTACCCGTCGTCGATAATAACAGTTTTTCTCATGCACCTTCATTTCCTTAGGCATTAAAAACAAAGAAATTCAACCATTCCCCAGAGATTTAGGAAATATTCAAACAGGTAAAGGTCAATATTCCTTTGTTAGATGCCATCCAACAGATACCATCTTATGTAAATTTCTGAAAGATTTGTGCACTGTTAAAAGAAAACATCATGTAAGAAAGAAAGTTTTTCTAGCTGAACAGGTAAGTTTCATTCTCTCAACCAATAATGCATTAAAATACAAAGACCCTGGTTGTCCAACTATTTCTTGTATTATTGAAAATCAAAACATTGAACATGCTTTGCTTGATCTTGAAGCTAGTGTAAATTTACTTCCATTTTCGGTTTATCAACAACTTAATGTCAGTGAGATGAAACCAATCTCAACTACTCTTTTAGTTGTCGATAGATTAGTTAAGGTACCATAAGGAATTGTGGAAGATGTGTTATTACAAATCGATAAATTCGTATATCATGTGGATTTTATTATTTTAGAAACACAACCTGTGGCAGATAGTTATAAACTAATCCATGTAATACTTGGTCGCCCATTTTTAGCAACAGCTAACGCTTTAATTAATTACAGGAATATAATCATGAATCTTTTCTTTGGCAACATGACATTAGAGCTAAATATTTTTAACATATGGAAACAGCCATATGATGAAGATAATGGAAATGAAAGTGTGGAATCAATTGATCATATTATGGATGAGCATATTCGAGGGAGTTTATCTGATCCCATGGAATTTTTTACTCCTAATTTTGTTGAGTCAAGAGCGCAAATAGATTCGGATATTACTAATGATTTTCTACTTGATTCTACACATGTATTGGAAGACGGTGGAAAGATTCAAAATTTGGAAGAACTGGGAACACTAGAAGAAGGAAAACCCAAAGAAGCATCCAATTTGGAGTTATAAGCTTTGCCAGAAGGACTGAAATATGCATTTCTAGAAGATAATCAAGCTTGTCCTGTGGTAATTTCTTCTTGTCTCACAAGCAATCAACAAGGTAAACTTTTAAAAGTGTTAAAAGAACATAAACTGGCAATTGGATGGACTTTAAAAGACATAAAAGATATTAATCCATTAATTTACACACACCGAATACATTTAGAAGATAATGCTAGGACATATCGTCAATCCTAAAGAAGATTAAAGCCTCACATGAACGAAGTAGTAAGAACAGAGGTCCTTAAACTTCTTGATGCAGGCATTATATATCCTATTTCTGATAGTAAATGGGTAAGTGCTACATAGGTTGTACCCAAAAAGTCTGGAATTACTGTTGTAAAAAATGATAAAGGAGAATTAATCCCAACTCGCCTTTCATCTAGTTGGCGCATGTGCATTGATTATAGAAAACTAAATGACACAACTAGACAAGATCATTTTCCTTTACCATTTCTTGATCAGATTTTGGAAAGAGTAGTTGGACATCCATATTATTGTTTTCTTGATGGTTACTCGGGTTTTTATCAGATTCTCATTGCTTTAGAAGACCAGGAAAAGACCACATTCACATGCCCTTTTGGAACATTTGCATTTAGGAAAATGCCTTTTGGACTTTGTAATGCACCTGCAACATTCCAAATATGCATGTTAAGCATATTTAGTAACATGGTTGAACACTATTTAGAGGTCTTTATGGATTATATAACTATTTTTGGAAATTCATTTGATTATTGCTTGAGTAATCTGGAAAATATTTTTAAAAGATGTGAAGAAAAATGACTTGTGTTAAATTGAGAAAAATGTCATTTCATTACTAATTCAGGAATTGTTTTAGGACATGTTGTGTCGTCTAAAGGTATTGAGGTTGCCAAGGCAAAAATATAGATAATTTCTAAATTACCATCACCAAAAACAGTCAGGGACATTAGTTCTTTTTTAGGACATGCAGGATTTTATATGAGGTTCATTAAAAACTTTAGTACCATATCCAGACCCTTATATAAACTCCTATTCAAAGATGCAACATTTGAATGGACAAAAGAATGTCAAAAATCATTTGAAACGATTATCAGTCTTTTGACTTATGCTCCTATTATGCAATCCTATGATTGGTCCTTGCCTTTTGAGCTAATATATGATGCTAGTGATTATGCAGTTGGTGCAGTGCTAGGACAGAGAAATGAAGGTAAGCCGTATGTAATATATTATGCTAGTATAACTTTAAACAGTACACAAATGAATTACACCACCACAGAAAATGAATTACTTGCTGTAATAATTGAATTGGATAAATTTCGATCATATTTAATCGGTTCTTCAACTGTTGTTTACTCTGATCATGCTGTTGTTACATATTTGATGTCTAAACATGATGCCAAGCCAAGATTAATACGGTGTATTTTGTGACTTCAAGAATTCAATCTCACAATCAAAGGCAAGAAATGGGCAGAGAACGTGGTTGCAGATCACTTATCGAGACTCACAAATGAGTCATTAATTGATACCACTCCCATCAATGATTCTTTTCCCGATGAATTCTTATTTTTGGTGAACATAATGCATTGTATGCTAAAATTATCAATTTTCTTGCAACAGGAAAGATACCCCCAGACTAGAGCTAACAAGATAAGAGGAAATTTTTGACCGAAGTCAAAAGATTCTACTGGGACGATCCATATATGTTTAAATGCTGCCTTTATCAGTTTTCAGAAGATGCATATCGGACAGTGAGATAAGTGGTGTTATTCAGTTCTATCATTTAGAAGCATGTGGAGGTCATTTTTCATCTAAGAAAACCGCTATAAAAATCTTACAGTGTGGATTTTATTGGCCCACCATTTTTAAAGATACACACACTTTCTGCAAAACTTGCAAAAACTGTCAAAAGTTGGGATCTATTTCAAAAAAGAAATATGATGCCTTTAAATCTCATTATTGTCATAAAAAAATTTTATTGTTGGGGGATAGATTTCATGGGACCATTTCCACCATCTTTTGAATTTTTATATATTTTAGTTGCAGTCGATTATGATCGCACAACTGTGATCAAATTTCTAAAAGAAAACATGTTGAGTCGATTTGGAATTTCTCGGGCCATCATAAGTGATGGTAGACCCTTTGAGTCCTTAATGAAAAAGTATAGAGTCACACACAAAGTTTCCACCTCTTATCACCCTCAGAAAAATGGACAAGTTGAATTAGCGAATAGTGAAATTAAATAAATTTTAAAAAAAAATGGTTAACCCAAATCGGAACGATTGGTCTCTTCGACTAACTGATGCACTCTGGGCATATCGAACAGCTTTCAAAACATCTTTGAGAATGTCCCCCTATCGTCTAGTTTATGGAAAACCTTGTCATTTGCTTGTAGAACTTGAGCATAAAGTATTTTGGGCTATTAAAACATTTAATTCAAACCTTGAAAATGCTGGTCATGAACGTAAATTGCAACTAAATGAACTTGAAGAGTTAATGAATGATTCATATGAGAATACAAAAATTCTTAAAGCTAAAATTAAAGTCTTTCATGATAGTCGAATTTTAAGAAAAATATTTGAAGTTAGTCAAAAGGTTTTGCTTTATAATTCTCGTCTTCATTTATTTCCTTGAAAGTTAAAATCCAAATGGAGTGTCCCATTTATTGTGAAACACGTTTATCCATATGGGGCAATTGACATTGAGAATCCTATGAATGGTGATATATTTAAAGTAAATGGACAGCGTCTGAAACCTTTTTTGGAGTTCTCAAAATTTCAAGAAACATTTTTCCTGTCAAACCCAATATACCTTGATTGATGTAGTTTCGTTTATTTTCTATTTAATATCTCTCTATTTTTCCATTTTTCTTAGTTTTGCAGCATTTTTTTTATTTTTTATCTCACCCCGGTAAAACAGCGGATAATGGTACTCCGTGACACAAGTCGGTTATTTCAGTTTCCTAAAATTACTGATACCCTACAAACCAAAGCATAGAAGAAACTCTCGCAAACCTCCGTAAACATTTTCCTTCTCTTCCCCAAAATGCTCTGACAAAAATTTACAAAGCCTGAGCAAAAAGAATAAGACTTCTTATGATTAATGATATTCCTTGTGATATTCGTTGGGTAATTGAAGCAAGAGTTCGCTTGGCAGGTGAGTCACTTGACTCCTTCATTCCTTACATGTCTGGTTCATGGAAAAACACATATTCTAAAAAATGAAGAGCTAAAAAATTAGGTGTTTGTTATAAGTGTGCACGTTGTACGTGCAACACTCGTTGTCATTCTTTAAGAATGGTGTCTGATAATCGCGAAGATAAAATTCAATTCATTAGAGATGGACTGAGTAAGGAGCCTTTTGATGATATATCATTAACTCTTGAGATGTATCCTAGTGGATACGTTCATCGTGAAATTCACAGATTACACACACAATTTCAAAAAGAAAAACAACATTACAGTCTCAGAAATCTGACTTAAAAATACCATATTTGCCAATTTATAAGAAAGTTGGATGGGAAGTCTATCCCCAACTCATAGAGGGCGTTCAAGTCATTACTGGACGTAAAACCAGAGGAAGATGTGAGCCACAATCACAACTACCAGTATATATTATTGCTTTGATTTCCTTTACTTTAAATTTCTGTTTTGATTTACTTTTTGCCGACAATATTTAACCTTTTTGTTCACGATCTATTTTCCTAATAATTGTCATTTTGCAGGTATTAGTGAATGTATCACTCATCCTTTTCAGAATCTATAAATTCAGCTCGTCACTTCTCTCTCTCTTCAACAAATCTAGCTAAGGAAGATAACACAATGGAGACAACTTCGAAACGACGATTCACTAATATTTGTGTGTTTTGTGGAACTAGCTCTGGAACTAAACCAGAATTTGTTGAGGGTGCAAAATAATTGGGTATAGTTATGGAAAACAGAAACATGCACTTAGTATATGGCGGTGGCAATCTTGGATTGATGAGGTGTATTTCAAAAGCTGTACAAGAAGGTGGCAATCAAGTTTTGGGGATCATCCCAAAACCCTTAACAGAGGACGACATCATCGGAAAATCAAATGGAGAATAATGTATTGTCTCAGGTAAGTCTGAAAGACTCACTGAAATGATCAATCATGATGATGCTTTCATTGTTTTACCAGGTGGGCTAGGAACGTTGGAGGAAATATTCACAGTTGCGTCATGGGCAAACTTGAATATTCACCAAAACCTATTGGGCTGTTTAATGTTAATTGATTTTTCGATTTCCTTTTTGTATTTCTTGAAGATGCCAAAAGAAATGGATTTATTTCAAAACCGGTAAGAGATATCTTCCTAACTGTAAGAAAAGCTTATGACTTAATTGACCAACTCTTAGCTTATGAACCACGAATCGACCATATTCTTTCCAAGTTGAACTGGTCTGGTAACGATCGTGGTAAAAAGCGCAAAGTAAACCTGGACCTTAATCTGTAATCTTTAGTTGTAGCTATAACTGTCAATTCCACGATAACCAGGTGATATCTTCTAAACTCTACTTATCTTTCTTTAAACATTGGGGATAATATCTCATTTTGGTTGGGGAGGATAGTTTACTAGATAATTTTCATGTTTCATTGATATTTTTTTTAATTAAAAAAATATTTTTACTTTGTTGTTATTTTGTGTGTAAGAATATATATCCATATATATACACACAAACTAACAACAAATTTGTTTTCTACACCAAGTGGAATTGTTGTTCAGAGGTGGCTGTGTAAGGAATTTTCACTCCTGAGACGCATCTCGATATAATTCGTAATAAGTTATTTATCGTTCCTTTCTTTTTGAATCATTTAAATTTGTGAATTCTCTATAACATTGATTAAATTTGATCTTTATATGCTCATCTGACAGATATTATCAAAAATATGGTAACATATGATCATGGGTGGTAAGTGGAAATTCTATAATATTTAGTTCTCTAGTCTGTTGGAGGTAACATTTAAAGGCAATGGAAAAAAAAAGAAAAAAAAGTTTGAATTAAGTTCGTTTTCGTAGCCTTTTTAACTCGAGCAATTAAGTCTGTAGGAGTGTCTTGACACTTAGTACCCTAAGACCAACTGGTCTGGGAATTACTGGCCCAAAGCTCGTTACAATGGTTAAAAGAAAGCTTAAGGGAATCAGACACTTATTTATCTGAGATCCGAGCAAATAAGTCCGTAGGGGTGTCTTAACACCTAGTGCCCTAAAACCAACTAGTTTGGGAGTCATTGGCCCAAAGTTCGATACATGGATTGAAGATTTTTTTTGGGACACTTTTTATATGAGATTCGAGCAATTAAGCATGTAGGGGTGTCTTAACACCCAGTGCCCTAAAACCAACTGGTTTGGGAGCCACTGACCCAAAGTTCGATACATGGATTGAAGATATGATTATAAATAAACTTTCACTGCCAAAATGTGTAAACTCTAAAAAAAATTTAGGACAAAAATATTATTCTCTTTTCAACAAATACCGGTGATATTGTGCGCACAATATATTGATTAATACCTTATTTTATGAGTATATGGAAGAATGGTAAAAAGTATAGGAGAAGTCTTTTATTTGATCATTTAGAAAGAAAGAAAATAATTGTTGACTTAGATAAGAATTTTTCTGTTAGATTCCGCTTGAATCACTAGGGACTAGTAATAAGCTGGTTGGGGTGTGATAAGTATAGGAGAATACTAAAAAATACATATTAAACTCAATTATTTTACACTTATAGTTTCACTAATCCCCTTAAATTGACACATTTGTGAAATAATATTTTAAGTTATGCTTTGAGTGTTTTTACTATATTATTTTATGTTATTTGATATGTAAAATACTGCTCGGAAGCAAGATAGGACAAACCAGACTTGAAAAAGGGCAAAAACAGAAATCAGCTTCCGCGTTGCGACACGAAAATTACATCGCATTGCGACGCGCCATTCTCTCAACATGTGTCCCTATAGTGGCACTTACATCGCGACGCGTGGAATCTACGGCACGTCGCGACGTGCCTAATAAAACAGAGACACCGCTGAACTCGCCATTCTCTCACACGTGTCCCCAACGTGGCACTCGTGTCGCCATGCATGGAGCAATTGGCGTCGCGACGCACCGACCAAATTTTGCCTATAAATAGGAGCGTCCAGCATAAAAAATTTTCATACTTTCTTTCTTGATTCCTCTGTAGATCTTGGAGAGAGAGTGTCTTGTTTGTTTATTTACTTAAAGCTTTTTGTAATGTCTTTTTCTTTCAGTAATAAATTACGAGTATGTTTTATTACAATATGAGTAGCTAATTCTTTTCTGTTGGGGTAAGTGTGAAGCTTTTATAATGAAAACTTAGATTAAACTCGCTTCTTTTATAATAAATAAATTGAAATCTAATGATTAAAACTTGATTTAGATCTGGATTATTTTTTCGCCTTTATGGCTGGTTTTATCTTGCTACCACATATATGGATGGTTTTATATGATTTTGGCATAATTAAGTACCTTAGTAGGACTTGTTATAGACAAACGGTATTACCGCATTTATGGCTGGTTTTATGTTTTTGGCATACTTAGTACCTTGGCATGACTAATTATTGACATAAATGACTACCGCATTTATGGCTGGTTCTTGATATTGGCAGACTTAATTCCTGAGATAATTCAATTGGGTAATTGACAATTTATATATTATAGTTAAAGCGAGATTTCTAAGTTCAAAGGTTAAAAGTGGATCTCATAACTCCAACAGTTCATTTCATTATTGTATTTCAAATCTAAAAGTCACCAACTACTTCAAACAAATCAAACTTTTCTTTTTCGCATTGCTCATCATTCTATTTTGCTAAATCTATTCTCTGTGGATCAACTCCGGAGTTACCGGGTTATTTTATTATTACGACACTCTTATACTTGGGAGTAAAAAGATCATTTTTGAGCGTGTTAATTAATTAAATGAATAATGTGATTACTCACTTGAGAAATTACTTATTATTATTTAATTTTTTTGAATATTTTTTTTTGCTTCAGAGCAAAGAAAGAATTTGACTAAAAAGTAAATGGCTAAATAAATACTTTGTGGACCAGTCGATGATGTTAATGGATGGTCATAAACCTTTTATTCTTTTATACCTCTTTGTCTTTTCAAGATGGTTCATAGCATTTACCTTAAACAATTCCCCACCTACAATTCTGCTTTCATTAAAAAAAAAAAAAAACCAAATCTTGAACTTGAAGATAAAATACATACTGGCATGATTGTGTTTAATTAAAGCAAAAATAACATTTGAATCTCAAATGTGTAAGGAAATTGATATAAAATCTATTAATGTTTCAAAAATGATTGGACGAAAAATCATTATCAATCCCATACTATATTATACGGGATCCCGAATTGGAGTGGACACCATAGTGTTGGACGGTTGGGTCATTGTTTGATTTTGGTGTGATTAATGACCATACGAATAATTTGAACTCTTTGAGAAAACAATATGAAGAAGGGACAGCGGCAAATGACAATGAGAATAATTAAATGAATAATGTGATTAATCACTTGAGAAATTACTTTTTCTCCCCTCTTTGTTCTAAATATTTCTTTTTTGCTTCAGAACTTGACTAAAAAAAAGGATATAGCTAAATAAATAGCTTTGTTGGACCAGTTGATGATGTTAATGGGTCATGAATCTTTTTTTTTTTTGTACACCTATTTATCTTCTCAAGATGCTTCATAGCTTGCATTTATTTTAAGCAATTCCCAACCTCCAATTCCGCTTTCATTAAGGAAAAGGAAATTATCATTTTTTTAAAGTGTATTAATTTCCTTAAAAGTTCGGATGAAACTTGAAATCTGTGAAAATCGATATACAACTAACAGCTTTAATATGAAATTAATACACTTTAAATGTTTTCGAATTTATCTGAATTTTCAAATATCCCTTAAAATAGATACTGGTATGATGTCTTTAACTTTTGATGCACTGCTGAAGTCATTAAACAATAAAACAAACAAAGTTGCAATGTAGGGTTTCACTTTTGAACTTCGTTAAGTCAAACATATTGTTATGGTATAATTATACCAGCATATTGGGGTTAAATCATTATGATCTCACTTAAGCAATTCTTATTGGATCGGTATGGTCTAAAACCAAGCGAATTGATCTTTATGATGCTTTCTTTAGAAATTAGATAGCAGTCGGTTGGACATTCATCCAATGACATAATTTTTTTAGGATAAAATCAAAAAAATTCCTTAAATATGATTTAAAAAAACTTATTTTATCGTTAATCAAATATTTCTCTATGAAAAATATGTATGAATTGAAATATGAAGAAAAAGAAACATAAAAAGTCATCAACCCACAATAGATAAAAAAAAAAAAAGGATTTATTCCATCATTAACCTTGTATACATTAACCAAAATCCCATGGATGATGAAATTCAAACCCATTATTAGCACCTAGAGAGAGAGAGAGAAAAAAAAAAAAAAAAAAAAAAAAAAAAAAAAAAAAAAAAAAAAGTAGTGGTTGCATATTCTTTTCAAAGTTGCAACCATAATTATCGCATTTGTAGCAATTCTAGCTTATGCTATGCCCACTAACATTGGTTTAAAAAACAAAAACAAAATGGAGGTCTTAATCATGCTTTAATCAAATAAAAAACAAGAGTAATTATCAAATATATTTTTTTACTTCTTTGAAGTTTTAACCCCCGGCCCGCCTACTACTAATTTCTGCCACTGATTGATTCTGAAAAATTAGAAATTGCAGAAAAAATTGAATCTTTATAATTTAATATAGGATTTGAGACGGATTTTTATTTTATCAAATCGAAAAAATCTTTTCGAATTTTGATTGAGATTCGAGATCCTCAACCACTTTATCAAAGATTTAAGAATTTTTTTTGTCTCCAAATCCATAGTCAAATGTGACTCATCCTGATGGATTAACATCTCTATTGAAATGTTAGTCATTTTGTCTAATAACATGTTTAGTTTTCTTCTCATCCTTCAAAAATTATAAGCCTTTTGATAAATAATTCACTTCCCAGTTTGTTTGAAACGTGTAAGCATGATTAAATAATTCACTTCACAGTTGTTTGAAACGTGTAAGCACGATTAGATTTTTTAAATCTTTATACTGATTGACCAAATGACATCTCAAACAACTCTCCCTATTAATTATCCTTAATAATCAATTATGGCTTCTTAATTTTATTTTTCAACATATGCCCCAAATTTCAAAGACGTGCACAAGTGGCTTTTAAATAATTTTATTTAGTTGTCATTTGGATTGGAATTTTAGGAGAGATAAATTAAATTTGAATTTTATCCATTTTTCTCTCTCTTAAAAAAAATAACTTCTCGTATATGGCCTTTTAAGAATACATTTAATATTATATAATTAGTATAGTATATTTAATTTTTAATCAAACAACTTATTGAAAGTTTATTTGTTTTAATTTTATTTTAAAACAAATTTCCATCCAACAGTTAATCCCATGGGTCGTAATAAACAAATTGTTGAAGCCTGTTTACAAGAGATCCGTTAAGAATGCTATCCAACTTTAAGAGTTGGGCTGGGATTGGGCTTCTGGCCTACTCTAATTACATTGGATATTATGCATCAATACATAATTTGTCTCTATTTGGAAATTAGGGTGAATTAACGAATCAAATTTATATTAAATTCAAATATGATTGAACGATTTATTTAATAAATAAATATTATATTTAGTGTGATGTAAATCAATAACATAAATTATCATAATTTTTTTGTATTAATATTTCATAACTATATATGCATGAAATATATAACTAACGGATTTATTAAAAACAACCCACCAAATATAGAACATTTTTTTTTTTTGTAACATCTCAATTTTAGTTAAAAAATAACAACTAACAAAAGAAAGTAATAAATGATTCCTAAACAAACTAGCGAGCTCAAATTTATATTCGGTTCATGTAACAAACAAATTGAATCAAATTTATCTATATATTAAACCAAGCAAATTATCCAAATTCATATTCTCTTTTATACTAATCAAATTGAATAAATAAATCATGACCTAAAAAAATTTTATTATATAATTATATGTATTATTATTTATATAAGGATAAGAACACGATTAATGGATTTACGTTATGACCGTAAAGATAGAATATACATCTGATAAGGCCTTTTAATAAGCAAAAAAATATTTATTAGATGTATATTCTATCTTTATGGTCATAAGGTATTTTTAATGAATTTATTAAAAATGACCCACCAAATATAGACAATATTCTTTTCATTAATCTTTTAAAAAATCGTTTTATTATATCCTCGCTTACAAAATTATAGAGAATTATTAAAAAGTCATTTCTATCAAGACTATTAAAAATGACACAATCCTAACGATTTCCACAAGTAATCATAATTTTTTAAGATTCTTTATATTTAGTCCAAAGTGTAATTCTGAGTTGACTTTCACCATATTTATATTTACATTTTACACATCTCCGTTCATATATATATATATATATATTAAAATCACTATTCATAGTGATTTTTTTTTTAGATTGAATATCAAAATATTTTTAGGTAATTATTCACGTGAATAATGATTTTTTTTTAAGGGTTGGATCACGTGAATAATGATTTTTTAAGGGTTGGATATATTAAAATATATTTTTAAGTACGTAAAATATCATTATAAATATGATTGACATTGTAATTGTAATTAAGTATTTGTAACTGTTATTGTAGTTGAGAAATGTGAACGTTGTGACTAATAAAATTTGATTGAATATTACAACTGTCATTGTAACTGGAAATTATGATTGAGAATTATATTTGTGACTACATTATGACTGAGTTAAGAATGTGAATATGATTGTAACTGTATGACTATGACTTTGACTGTGACTCTGACTATATGACTATGGTTGTGATTATGATTCTGATTGTGTGACTGTGATTGTGAGCGTGAGGTTGTGACTGTGATTCTGATTGTGTGACTGTGACTGTAATTGTTACGTCATAATGATTTTGGAGCTGATTTTGACCTTATAAAAATCCTAATTTGGTAGATATTCCTTGATGTAAATTATAGGTGTTTGAAAAATATTGATCGGTAACTATATGTAGTGTCTTATAAATTGTGATTTGAAGTCCGGATGAAATATATATGAATGTTTGAAAAATATTGATCGATAATTTATAAATGTAAGAGTCATTTTTACTATTTTTTATCGAAATTTATCGATCATGATACTTATTTTAAAATTTATGATTTTAGATTAATATTATGTAAATTTTTCTTAAAAATTTTATATTTGAGAGATATTTAATTTTAAAATTTAAAGTTGTAAAAAAATCCACTATTTTGCTCCCTAAATGGGCACCATTTTCATTTTTTCAGAGGCAACTTGTTTTTTTTTTTTTTTTTTTGTTTAAATGAAATTCATTCATAAACTAGAGCAACAAAGATACAAAAGGAGGGAATGAATCCTTCCAACAACCACAACAATCCCTAGTTAAAGCAAGTCTAACTAAATTATGTGCGATTGCGGTACAGACACGAGATCTGAATATAACCAAGATCTGGTTCGAATGGGCAATCGCTTCTTGGATATCACTAATTACCCAAGCAATTTCTTTGGTACTCTGAGCCTTACCGAGAACCAAATTTACCACATTTAAAGCATCAGACTCAATTACAATAGGGAAAGCTTAGCCTCAATAGCAAGATTTATCCCCCTAAGATAGCTTCTGCTTCCACCTGCTCAATATCAGAACACTCCGAACTCTGTTGGATAGACACTTCTCTCACTGTTCATAATAACCACCCCAATGCCACCTTGGCTTCCATCCAGAGGCAGTGAGCCATCCACCATACCTCTAAATCCAAGATCTAAGTCTTTAAGATTTTCAGCAGCAACATCTATTTCTCTTTCAACAGCCAAGGGAACATCTTGCTGCCTCACGCTAGTGAAGGAGGAAATGAGCCTTTCCACAGCAGACAATACATTCTCCTTACAGGACTTAACATTCTGAAAAATAAAGCCATTCCTAGCTCCCCAACAACTCCACATAATAGCTGCGAACAAGCTCCTATCCAACTTCGACATCGATTTCCAACCTATCCTCAGAAGATCCCCCACGTCGTTTCCTGGAAAGTTTTTTAAGAGAGAATACCATTTTGTCCCTTTCCAGCAATGCTTTGAGGTATCACACCTAAACAAAGCATGAAAGACAGTCTCATAGAGGCAAACTTGTTATTAATCCATTTGTTAGGCATATCTATACTATTTGAAATAACGATTTTGTCATTTTTAGGAATTCCCCTCAAAATTATTCTAAAAGTATACTATACCAGTATACCTGACAACGAAATAAAACTACAAAGAATTATTAAAAAAAAAAAGTCGACTTTTCCTATTTATTGCTAATCAATACAAACTCTCAAATTTAGAAATATTTAACCCTATTCTTTTCATTCATTTTTAATCATTTTTGACTAATCTAAAATTTGACCAACTGTTACTTTCTCTTTTTGCCGTTATAGACAAATTAAAAAGAATAAAATATATTAAACACAACTAATACAATTTAGTAGAATAAGCACGTTGAATTTGTTACTAAAGATAAAAGTATCGATTTTTACTTTTTATTTATATATTATACTAATTTTAATAAAAAAAAATAACTCTCGAAATATTAAATATTTGATTATATTATGAGTATCATTATTGGCTGTTGACATGTTTTGATGAAAAGAGCCGATAAAAAAGACAATCATATTTTAATGAAAAAGTCAAATTTTAATGAGCACATTCACATTTTAACGATGAAATCACACTCTAGTGAAATCAGTGACAGTCATATTTTAGCATACTCAATCATATTTATTAAATTTAGTCACATTATATTAGAATATATAATTTATATTTTCCATTGGGCTTAATGGAATGATGCTATTCATTTTGGGCTTTTAAATATCCATAAAAAAGTATTTTTCCTTATCTTTTGACGTGATTGTTTTATATTCGAAATCATTCTCACTAAACTCAATAAAATAGAATTCTTTATTTATGATTTCTAAAAATATCCTATAAATATACTAGATATGAAAAAAGAAAATCACTATATTTAAAGAAAAACAAATATAAAAATGGATAAATTATAAGCCTTTACTTAATGTTAAATAATTGAATCACTTGATACCGCAGAAAAGTAATGTCCATTGTTAACAAGGAGGAAGCTTCTAGGGCCATGGAAGTGTTGAGAAAATAAGAAAAAGGCGAAAACAAAAAGCAGTGGCCTTGAAACAATTTAGAGGAGTGATGGGGGGATTGAAGGCGAAGGCAGATATGAAATTAGTGGCTTAGAATCAATTGCAAGTCCCTTTCAATTCTTCTCACTCACTTTGTTTTTTGTTTTTTTTGAAAGCTAGTTAGTGGTGATAGATTGATCAAGTTGTTGAACCACATAATTATCTTACCAAATTCCTTAAATCTTAACCCTTCTTTCTTCTTTCACAAGTCATAACATTATTTAAAATAAAAAATAATAATTAAATAAGAATTGGGATTTTGATTTTGGTTTTGGTTTTGGGTCCACTTTGTACATTTTCAATTTTTAAGTTACCATCACACCTTCTCGAATCTCTCTCATGGACCCCTCATTATATCAATGTTGATTTGTTTTAATTTTCAACTCTTGGTTTATAATTAATCATTTCATTCTTTGAATCAAGGAGAGAATTATTCTTCAATAGAAGTCTAAATTCGAACTTGAACTAAAGTTAGAATTATTATTCTTTTTTTTGCCCCAAAGTTGATGATGAGTAGATTCAAATATTAAATATTTAGGCTCTTCTTAAGAGTCATATAAGGAATACAAACAATATTGTTGATGAGGCAATTTTATTTAAATCGATTTGATAATAAGTTTGACTGAGTTTGGTGTTTAGAAACCGTTCGTTCTTTAGAATATATTGATATTATTGTAGTTTAATAAATTGATTATTAACTCTTTGTTTTTTTTTTCTTAAAAAATTTAAATTTGTGACTTATATGATACAATTATAAGTACTCGGTCCTTAGTTATTTATAGAAATAAAAAAATAATATATTTTTAAGAATGTATTAACATTTTTATCGCAAATACTAATTACATGACACTCATCTTCTGGATAATCAATTTCGTAATTTATAAAATTACTTATTACTTGATTCTTTCTTTAATTAATAAATGTCACCTTACTTTGAATTATAAAGGTCGAAACATTACTTCAGAAGTGTAATATTACTTTTAAAAAATTTGAGTTCTCATTCTAACTATTATTTATTTATTTTCCACATATATGCTTATGTATATGGTTATACTAGCTGTCACACGACTAATTTTCACTCCTAGTTTTCTTAGTCAAGTGTGGTACTGAGTTCTCCCAACTCAGTCAGTTTTTCCCTCGCACACACACAAGTCACAAGCAACAGCTCTAAACAACGTTCACACACACCCTCACAACAAACACACAAGTATCAAGTGAACGCAAGACAAATCTTTACGGGCAAACACGCCCAACTTTTTTCTTTTTTCTCCAAAGTAATTATAAGAAACCGTGCTTAAAACATGCAAAGGCTTGCAATGAACATCACTTACGCTCACTCATGCGCACCCACACTCTCTCTTTGCATGTTTTCAAAAATACTTATCTACTAACGATAGTTACACACCAACTGCCCTAGGGTGTGCTGGCCCAATAAGCACCAGCCAACAAGTCACATAGCAGTTACATCTCATCTGCTCTAGGAATGCAAAACACTAAAGCCTTATCCACACAAGCCTATTTCGAATTTCCCACTTATTGCAACCCATATTTCCCACATTTTCCATGCATGGCAATTATTAGCGGTTACCAACGTAACTGCCTCCCTTGTGTATATCATGTGAAGCCATCTCATTTACTTGTGCACACAAACTGCCTTACCCAAGGCAATTCCATCTTCCCATGGACAGCACCAACCGCCCAATGTGTCCGCATCACTTTCTTCAGACAACACCAACTGTCCCATCATACAGTCATCCATGTTGTGCGCATATTGCGAGTGCTTGGCTGCAGCCAACGCCACTCGTTCCCCAATTTCCTCGAGCAATTAGACTAAGGGGCTAACAAACCACCTCTACCTGAGCTAAACGACGCCCTCGTCGCAACTGAGTAAAGATAGACCTGTACTACCCACTCAAACCGCCACAATGTAGTGTTCTTTTCCCAAATTGCATCTTCCTCCGCGCAATCTTTCCACTGAACCAAGAAATCAGTCCTCCGATTCTTCTTACTTGCCCCATCACCATGTGATCCAATATCTTCTAAATTTTTTTGTCAAATTATTTCCGAATTGTTGGAGAAGCTCTATTCTTCTCAATCTGACTCTCATCCTTGTCTTCATGGAAGGGTTTCAAGAAGCTCACATGAAATGTAGTATGTGCCTTGATCCTATCCGGCAACTTCAAATGATAAGCTACTTGACCCACTATTTTCACTACCATAAAGAGACCATCATACTTTGGTACCAACCCGCGATGCACTACCTTGCTGCTGATCTGTTAGGATTGGTGCTCGGAGAGCCAATCCAAATTGTATTTATGTCCGATTCATGAATACAAATAATTTTTTTTCCATAATATTCCTTAATGGTAGTACTTCTTGCTTTTATATACATATTCGATCTAATTATGATTAAATTGAAACTAAATATGATTTAGTGATATGTATATTAGATAACGACCCGATAATATATTTTGTAATGCGCAGTTACAAATTAGTTTGTAATTGACATTGGGAAGTGACTACTAGAAGTATATTATCAAATAAAGTTCATGATCAAGATTTACTAACACGGGTCGGTTAGTAAAATTTGCATGTCGTATATCGTGACTTGGTCTGTTGGTTTATCCCAATAAACCATGAGGCTCGGAGACTCGTATATACATGTAGGTATTTATTTGATAAACACTGAACGACTCACTGAAGATTTCCTAATAGATGGTACACCAACGTCAATAGGATTCTTTTCGAGTCGTGTAGCATAGTGGTCCTTCGACTTGAGATACCACTGTGGATATATGAGACATCCTCCACACTTTGATGGCAGTCACGTCGCCGATCTATTTAGATCAGACCTCCGCCTATTCCTTAGGTGTGGACTGATACTCATGATAACCTATGAGTATCAGATAGAATCCGTTAGTCCTATGTACAGAGCATAAGTATCTTGAACATGTTTGCAATCTAGTAAATCCATGGTCGTGGTATACTTCAAAAATGGGTTCCGAGTGTTATTAAGAGATCGTAAATTTGAAAGTCGACTATATTATACCTTAGGTATTTGACATTCTTATCTACATCCCCGGTATAATATTGATAGCCTGTGATAGAGGGATTATACGTATGTAATGACCTCGACTTGCATAATTTAGCGAGATTATTTGTGGTCGTCATAATTCATGAATGAGTGAATTATGGACACGGAATTGGATTTTGTGACAGATAAATCTAAACTTAGAGAGTCTTACAATATGAAGTGTTCGTTGTTGGACAGTTGTGACCCAAAGCGTCACTATTTGTATAGATCATGGTGTTGTTGTACAAATTAACTATGTGACAAAGGAAATTGTTCTCTTATCATTTGTGATTAGATCACCAAGATGTATAAATGATATGAGGTCCTTATGATTAGTTCCTAGATTGAGATGATATGAGACAATATCAATCCACGAAGGATTAATCATTAAATATCCATAGTCAGAGTGTTATTGAGATTGGACATCGATAATGCGTAAAAGACTAGTATTACACTTGTGCGCGTTGTGAGGGCATAACGACATAGTTCTCATATATTTGGGTATATGATACTCATGCAAGTGTAGTAGGAGGTTGTGTTTTACCGATGGCACGGGAAACAGCTTCGCTCTGGATAGGCCCCTCGGAATTCCATTGGTAGTATGACTATGTGTCTGTGGAAGTCGGAAATCAGGGTAGGTGTATTTGGTCTTAACCTGAGACTTGCACCGCTAATACTTGCGACAATCAATATACTTCGGTTTTAGGTCATCCAGGGCTTTACAGATTCTGTGTACGCCTCTACTGGGTATATTGAGAATCATAGTGTGTTGGGTGTGATGTCAAGACGGAAGTATCACTCTAGTCATAGTGGAGATGATGGTCACGTACGATACAGAACTGGTTCTCTTATGTACTACAGTCATCGGGATAATATGACTAGGTCATGATTATCCGATTATAGAGACTAGTTACCAAAGATCCGATATGTGCTTCGTACGGGACAGACACAATTCCAACCCCAGGCCTAGCACGTGACATCCAATACTGGATCGAAATACGCAATACTACGTATACTACGCCTGATATAGATCACTATATTCCTGTAAGGATATTTCTGGAGAATTGGGTAGGCATGGTGCTTTGCTAGAAGCCAACATTGTCTTGTAAATCGGTATAAACGTAGTACTAGGTACGTACGTGTTCGGATAGTCCGACGACCAAATTTACTGCCAACATATCCGGGGATCTCATGGGTCGCTTCCCGAAGATTCACCGATGACGTATGACTCGCACTTTATTAATCTGAGATTAATTAAATGAGAGAGAAAATTAATCTGGGATTAATTGCAGAGATATTTTATCTGGGATAAAATACCATTTAAAGAGAGAGAACGATTAATTTGGAATTAATCGATAAATTAATATATTCGATATATTAAACGAAATTGGATTTCGACGGGGAATTAAAATTAGATTTTAATTCGGGCGAACGAGTTAATTTAGAATTAATTCGTTAGCGACGTGAATAGTATTTTGCTAGGCATAATAATTAATTACGTCGCAATTGAAAATTCGTTAATTTGGAATTAGCGAACCTGAGCCCGGGAGTGTTTGCGAGCGCATTCGCATTTCGAATTCGAGTGCGGCACGCAAGTCACATAAAGCGTCAAATCGCTAGTCACATCAAGCGTCAAATCACATGTCACTTTGAGTGATGTGACAACTTGTCACTTGATTGAGTGAATAGTGATGGAAGTTGATAAGAAATGATGGATGAGTGTTGGACACTCAAGTGTGATTGAAAGACATATACCATTATTGTAGGGGTTTTTGGGGCAGAATCCGGTAACGCAGCGGAAACCCGGGAAAATCAAATTTTCCGATTTCAAAAGTTTTTCTCAGATTAATTAAATAAACATATTTATTTAATTACCCAATAATTAAATTATGAAATAAAATTCAATAAATCAAATTTATGTGAATTTACCGAATTGCCCTTACACTTTGTATTTTGTTCATTTTAGTCCGAAATTGTCCGAAACAATTTTGAATGATTCTAAATCATTACTAATATGAATTAAACATGTTCCAAATGTCAAAACACAATTTGCAACCAAAATCCCAAAAATTTGAGCCAAGGCCGAGAGCCTCCATAAGGGTGCCTAATGTGCATTTTGCACTTCCATGGTTCAAAACACATCAAGATGAAATCCAATCAACATAAGATTTCATATGTATCATATACACATCCAAATACACAATATAAATGAAAAGCCCCAAATTTGGAAGAGGTCTTAAACCCTAATTTTTCAATTTCTTCAAATTGGACAAATTAGACCAAATTGGTTAAATCAATTATTTCAATCATGTTTCTTCCATCCAATTCAAGTCTCAACACAATGAAATAACTATAGATCAAATCTAGGTCATTTAAGAGTGGGTCAACAACTCTAGATTAGCAACAAGGTTCTAAAACAATAAAAGAAAGCTTATTACTACACTAGTAACAATCTTCCAAGTTCATACATGCTCAACACTTTCAACAAACTTCCATTCAACAAAAACACAAAGAATAAATAAAAGAATAACATGAGAACATCACAAGATGTAGCCTAGAACATAAGGAACATTTTCCATTCTAATAGCAAGTTAAGAAAACTTACTAAAAACCAAGCTATTCTTTGTTTTTCATTTTCTTCCTCTCAAGCTTCTTTTTCTTTCTTTCAATGGAGTTGATTAAATGTATTAATTATCTCACCAAATGAAATTAAAACAATATATACTTGCCAACTTTTGGCCTTGGCCGAAAATTACAACAACATATACAAGAAAATAATTTCAATTTCATTTGGTTTTCATTAAGCCAACTTGTTAAAATATCCAAAAACACTTAAAGATATTTCTAACAAGTCAACAAGGCAACTTAGCCATAAAAATAAATATCTAAATCTTAAGATATTTATATATAATTAATTTAATCATTTAACAATTAAACAATTAATAATAATTAATTAATTAAATACATATTAAATATATGTAATATATTTACATTAAATATTAAATACATATATACATTTATGATATTAGTCAAATATCTCAATTTGACTATTAATTAATGTGTATTTAAATAATCAAGTATTTAATGTAAATACACAATAATTAAGGAAATGACTATCGGGTCCCTAAACATATATTTTGCGTTTAACCTTTAAACGACTTTATAAATAATCAATATTATTTATAAATGTTGCTATAGTGCTCTACGAGTATATTTCATTATTGAGACTCTCTAGAGGCAGCATATCCGTCACGAAATCCAATTTCATGTCCATAATTTATCCACCCGTAAATTATGACGATCACAGATAAACTCGCTGAATCATACAGGTCGAGGTCATGGCAAATGTATAATTCCTCCGTCACAGGTATCCGGATAAATCCCAGAGATATAGATGCAACGTCAAATCTCTATAGGGATTATCCTTCGACTATTCTATTAGCAATCTCAAAAAGAACATTTAAACTAACTTCTAAATTGTACCACGGGCCCATGGATTTTTCTGATTTCTAATCATATGGACTACCTATGCTCTGATACACAGAACTGACGGATCCTATCTTGATACGCACTTGACACCCTGAAGATCTATCTACACCCAACGAACAGGCGGAGGTCTGATCTTAATAGATCGGTGACGTGACTGCCATCTAAGTGTAGAAGATGTCTCATGTGCCCACAATGGCATCTCAAGTCTAAGAATCACAAGTGCTACTCAACCCGACAAGATTCTTATTGACGTTGGTGTACCATCCATTAAGAATCTTTGGTGAGTCATTCAGTGTTTATCCGCTATAAACACCTACACGTCTATACTAGTCTCCAAGACTTATGGTTCATTGAGAAACCATTGGAATCATATATTCCAGTATACGACATGTACCTGTCTCAACGGGTTTACTATACTGACCAAGTAGTGTAAACCTTGACCAGGAACTATATGTGAATGACAATGTCATGATACAACTCAATGTCAGTTGCAACGCTTTTGCAACTGTACCATGACTAGTCATTCTAAGGTCATTACGTTTTTACCATATTAAAAGATATATTATATTATAGAAACTGCGTATATTATTCAAAATAATAATGTTTTACAGAAGTATTCATAAGAAAATACAATCGATCGGGATTGGCGTTGTGAGCACCAACCCCAACAAAAACTCCCACTTGCTCTAGTGCCAAAAATGATTGTATCTAATACCCATCGACTCCACGTGTTTATCAAACAGCTTCTGAGGTATGGCCTTCGTCAGCGGGTCTGCTACATTATCTTCACTCGGTACCTTGCACACGACAATATCCCCTCGCGACACAATCTCTTGAATAATGTGGTACTTGCGTTCCACATGCTTCGACTTCTGATGCGCCCTCGGTTCCTTTGCTTGCGCAATGGCTCCAGTATTATCACAGTATAAAGAAATCGCATTCTCGATACTTGGGATAACTCCCAATTCTGTGATAAAGTTCTTTATCCACCCAGCCTCTTTTGCAGCTTCAAAAGCTGCAATGTATTCCGCCTCAGTGGTGGAATCTGTTGTCGATCCCTGTTTGGAACTCTTCTAACAAACTGCACCTCCGTTAAGGGTAAATACGAATCCAGATGTAGACTTTCTATCATCGGGATCCGATTGGAAATCAGAATCCGTATACCCGTTAACTTGCAGTTCGTTTCCTCCATAAATTATTAACTTATCTTTAGTACCTTTAAGATACTTGAGGATATGTTTAATGGCCATCCAATGGTCATTACCAGATTGGACTGATATCTACTAGTTACGCTAACAGCGAAAAAATATCAGGCCTTGTACATAACATGGCATACATTATGCTACCCAAACACGAAACATAAGGTTGGTTAGACATTCTAACCTTCTCATATTCAGTTTGTGGACTCATCTTCTTTGAAAGATGAATCACATGTCTGAACGGTATGTTTGCTGTCTTACAGTTACCAAAATTATACTGTTCCAAGATCTTATTTATGTACGTTGATTGGGATAACCCAATCAACCTCCTTTGTCTATCTCTATAGAGTTTTATCCCTAAAACATAGGAAGCTTCTCTCCAGGTCATTCATGGAGAAATTCTTACAGAGGTACGCTTTGACGCTTTGTAACATACCTAAATCATTC
Source organism: Zanthoxylum bungeanum (assembly GCA_019454045.1). Classification (NCBI taxonomy): domain Eukaryota; kingdom Viridiplantae; phylum Streptophyta; class Magnoliopsida; order Sapindales; family Rutaceae; genus Zanthoxylum; species Zanthoxylum bungeanum. The sequence goes on along the minus strand of SKCR01048408.1, from coordinate 84,112 downwards.
CCAATGATTAGGATGTAATCAACATATAGGACTAAAAATACGACCATGCTCCCACTGGCCTTCTGATACACACAGGATTCTTCCGAATTCTTGAGAAAACCAGACGATCTAATAATCTCGTCGAATCGAAGATTCCAACTTTGTGAAGCTTGTTTAAGTCCATAAATGGACTTCTTAAGCTTACATACCATACCCGAGTTTTCGCTGGACGCAAAACCTTCCGGTTGTTCCATATAGATTTCTTCATCAAGAAATCCATTTAGAAAATCCGTTTTGACATCCATTTGCCAAATCTCGTAGTCATGATACACAGCTATAGAAAGAAAAATCTGAATAGACTTAAGCATTTCTACTGGTGAAAAAGTTTCATCGTAGTCGACGCCAGGTCGCTGCGTGTAACCTTTTGCTACCAGTCGGGCCTTGTAAGTTTCAACCTTACTATCAGGCCCGCGCTTCCTCTTGTAAACCCATTTACAACCGATAGGAACAATTCCTTCGGGAAGCGGAACCAAGTCCCAAACTTGATTCTCATGCATTGAGTCTAACTCGGATTTCATGGCATTTTGCCATTTCACGGAGTCGATGTCCAACATCGATTCTCTATAGGTGAAAGAATCAGTCTCTTCAACTAAGAGAACATCCATACTCTTTTTCTTGTATCAAATACAAGCGTTCAGGAGGTCTAGATACACTTTCAGACCTACGGAGTGTGTGTGTTGAAGGTCCTTCATCTACTTGAACTTCAGGTTCCTCCATTGGTTCGTTGTTTTCAGGTTGGACTTCATCAAGTTCAACTTGTTATGATTACCACCTTCTGACAAAAATTCTACTTCTAGAAATTTTGCGAAGCGAGCTACGAACACATTTCGATGCTCGGTATCATAGAACAGATATCCCCTCGTATTCGAAGGATATCCGACAAACCTAAACTTTTTCCCTGGAGGCGAAAACTTATCTTGCTGAGCCACCCTGACATAGGCAGGACAACCCCAAACCTTAATGTAACTAAGATTTGGTCTCCTACCGAACCATATCTCATACGGTGTTGTAGGAACAACTTTTGAAGGAATCTTATTCAAAAGATGTGCAGCTGTTAAAAGAGAGTAGCCCCATAAGTAATAGGGCAAATATGTGAAACTCAACATCGATCAGACCATATCCAATAAAGTCTGATTTCTCCTCTCAGACACTCCATTGTGTTGTGGAGTACCTGGAGGAGTATATTGAGCGAGAATCCCATTCTCCTTCATATAATCCATGAACTCACCACTCATATATTCACCTCCTCGATCAGATCGAAGACATTTAATATATTATCCAGTTTGTTTTTCTACTTCATTTCAGAATTCTTTGAACTTTTCAAAGGTTTCCGATTTATGTCGCATCAAATACACATAACCGTACCGTGACAAATCATCGGTAAAGATAACGAAATACGAATAACCACTGTGAGCAGTCTGACTTAGTGGACCACATACATCAGAATGTATGGGTTCCAGTAAGTTAGCGGCGCGGTGTCCAACACCAGAAAATGAGGCTTTGGTCATCTTACCCTGAATACATGATTCACAAGTTGGATAGGATTCAATGGTAAGATCTGGTATCAAACCATTCCTAACCAATTGGGTAAGGCGTTTAATGCCTATGTGACCCAGCCGCATATGCCAAAGTTCAGTATTATTAATTACAGGTAAACTACGTTTATTAACTCCAGTATTTAAAATATCTTTTGAAGTTTGCAATGTATAATGACCATGCTGGTTTGGACAACAAAAGATCTGACTATTACTTTTATCATATAAATATAAAGAACACTTCTTAATATTAATACAAAAGCCCTCTGTATCTAATACAAAAAGTGATATAATATTAGCTACACATCCAGGCACAAAATGGCAGTCATTTAACAAAAGTGTCCCATTCGGCAATGAGATCTTGCATACTCCCACTGCAACTGCATCCAGAGAGTCTACACTCCCAAATCGCAACTGCATCTCTCCAGGCTTCAGTTTTCTACTTTCCTTCAGCACCTGCAACGAATTGCAAATGTGAATGGGACAAGCAGAATCTAAAATCCAGTTGGATATAACGGCTTCACAAGCCAAAGATATATCAATAACTGGAAAAATAAATGTACCTGATGTAGATGCTCTCTCCTCCTCAGCTGGGCTATGTAGTCAGGACAGTTCCTTTTCCAGTGCCCGACTTTGCTGCAGTGATGGCACTTGTCTTCAGAAGCTTTGGGCTTAGCTATCTTTGCCTGTGGTTGAGGACCGAAACCCTTCTTCTTCTTCCCTTTCTTCTTCTTTCCCTTTGGCCAGCCTGGGAAGAAGCGAAAAGAGAAGTGGGTCTTGAGGGCGAGTCGGTACTTCCTCCGCCGTGAGCAACATCCTATGTAACTCATGGTAGGTACAGATAGTCCCGTTCATGTTGAATACATCACGAACTGGCGATATGAAGCTGGGAGAGAACCAAGAATGACACTCCTACCGAGAATGTCATTTAGAATGAGATTATGTTGCCTCAATTGATCGATCAAATCGATCATTTGAAGAACATGCGGGCTAAAAACTTGCCCCTCATCCACCGCGCATGGAACAGTTCCATTGCGACTTTGTGAACAATCATTTCTTGGTTCTCAAACGATTGTCTCAATCGCGTCATCATACTATACACATCTAACATGCCATAGTATTGTTTCTTGAGTCCCGGAGACAGCGAACTAAGGATGTATGATTTAACTCTTAAATCATCATTCTTCCAAGTTTCAAGAACTTGGTGTTCCTCCTTCGTAGCATCCGCACCAACAGCAAGGGGCAACGGACCCTCAATAACATATCCCAATTTCTCAGAATCGAGGACAATCCTCAAATCCAATTCCCAATCAGCGAAGTTCTCAGCGCTTTTAGTTTGTTCGCATCAAGCATACGCGCAAACAGATTTGTGGATGGTGCCGACATCGCAAATCTATCATATAGATCACAAAAAATGGTTAGTAGAAAATAAACAGTTTCATATAATATCAAAAGCATAAACTAGATCATGGATTTTTAATCTAAAAATGCCCATCCCACTAAATCATGCAATACTGTAATCCCCAAACAGAATACAAAGATTTAATAATTAAATTAAATACAAATAGTGAAAAGTGGATCCCGTGAATATATTTCAGCTCACAGCAGAGGCACGGTCTCGCCTACGTATATTCATCAGGTAGACAACTCATTTGTCAATCACTCACTAGTGACTCCTGGATTTCCGGTCCTGGTCGTTTCTCGTTGTCGCTGCGAAGGCAGGCCCAGAAAGAGACGTACCAAGGTTAAACTTGCCAATGATAAACTCAAGTTACTTGCGTAATCCTGACAGCTAGGGCACGTTCAGGATTCCGCTTTCGCTTGAATTTATCTAGTATCTGATATACATCCGGTATAAATAAATCTCTATCGGCTACATCCTCACAGCAGAGGCACGGTCTCGGATGTAGTCACGGAGAAATATTCATAAACCGTATTGACAAGACGGACCACATAACATGCATCAAATACATAATTACATTAAAACCTTATTAATTAGGGATTTTCCGCTAAGTGTCATACACCCTAAATCTAACCAAATTAGATTATAATAAGCATGTATAAAGTCAAGAAAACATGATTAAACATTGATTTAATTAAGGCTAATCATTTTAGGGGGCCTAGAATCAGACTCGCTCTGATACCATTTTGTAGGGGTTTTAGGGGCAGAATCCGGTAACGCAGCGGAAACACGGGAAAATCAATTTTTCCGATTTCTAAATTTTTTCTTGGATTAATTAAATAAACATGTTTATTTAATTACCCAATAATTAAATTATGAAATAAAATTCAATAAATCAAATTTATGTGAATTTACCGAATTGCCCTTACACTTTGTATTTTGTTCATTTTAGTCCGAAATTGTCCGAAACAATTTTGAATGATTCTAAATCATTACTAATATGAATTAAACATTTTCCAAATGTCAAAACACAATTTGAAACCAAAATCCCAAAAATTTGAGCCAAGGCCGAGAGCCTCTATAAGGGTGCCTAATGTGCATTTTGCACTTCCATGGTTCAAAACACATCAAGATGAAATCCAATCAACATAAGATTTCATATGTACCATATAAACATCCAAATACACAATATAAATGAAAATTCCCAAATTTGGAAGAGGTCTTAAGCCCTAATTTTTCAATTTCTTCAAATTGGACAAATTAGACCAAATTGGTCAAATCAATTATTTCAATCATGTTTCTTCCATCCAATTCAAGTCTCAACACAATGAAATAACTATAGATCAAATCTAGGTCATTTAAGAGTGGGTCAACAACTCTAGATTAGCAACAAGGTTCTAAAACCATAAAAAAAAGCTTATTACTACACTGGTAACAATCTTCCAAGTTCATACATGCTCAACACTTTCAACAAACTTCCGTTCAAAAAAAAAACACAAAGAATAAAGAAAAGAATAACATGAGAACATCACAAGATGTAGCCTAGAATATAAGGAACATTTCCTTTCTAATAGCAAGTTAAGAAAACTTACTAAAAACCAAGCTTTCTTTGTTTTTCATTTTCTTCCTCTCAAGCTTCTTTTTTTTCTTTCTTTCAGGGAGTTTTGATTAAAGTGTATTAGGTTATCTCACCAAATGAAATTAAAACAATATATACTTGCCAACTTTTGGCCTTGGCCGAAAATTACAACAAACATATACAAGAAAATTAATTTCAATTTCATTTGGTTTTCATTAAGCCAACTTGTTAAAATATCCAAAAACACTTTAAAGATATTTCTAACAAAGTCAACAAAGGAAACTTAGCCATAAAAATAAATATCTAAATCTTAAGATATTTATATTTTAATTAATTTAATCATTTAACAATTAAATAATTAATTAATTAATTAAATACAAATATATTAAATATATGTATTATATTTACATTAAATATTAAATATATATATACATTTATGATATTAGTCAAATATCTCAATATGAATATTAATTAATGTGTATTTAAATTAATCAAGTATTAATGTAAATACACAATAATTAAGGAAATGACTATCGGGTCCCTAAACATGTATTTTGCGTTTAACCTTTAAACGACTTTATAAATAATCAATTTTATTTATAAATGTTGCTTTAGTGCTCTACGAGTATATTTCATTATTGAGACTCTCTAGATTCAGGCATATCCGTCACGAAATCCAATTTCATGTCCATAATTTATCCACCCGTAAATTATGACGATCACGGATAAACTCGCTGAATCATACAGGTCGAGGTCATGTAAAATGTATAATTCCTCCGTCACAGGTATCCGGATAAATCCTAGAGATATAGATGTAAACGTCAAATCTCTATAGGGATTATCCAGTCGACTATTCTATTAGCAATCTCAAAAAAGAACATTTAGAACTAACTTCTAAATTGTACCACGGGCCCATGGATTTTATCTGATTGCTAATCATATGGACTACCTATGCTCTGATACACAGAACTGACGGATCCTATCTTGATACGCACATGACACCACACCTGAAGATCTATCTACACCCAACGAATAGGCGGAGGTCTGATCTTAATAGATCGGTGATGTGACTGCCATCTAAGTGTAGAAGATGTCTCATATGCCCACAATGGCATCTCAAGTCTAAAAATCACAAGTGCTACTCAACCCGACAAGCTTATTGACGTTGGTGTACCATCCATTAAGAATCTTCGGTGAGTCGTTCAGTGTTTATCCGCTATAAACACCTACATGTCTATACTAGTCTCCAAGACTTATGGTTCATTGAGAAACCATTGGAATCATATATTCCAGTATACGACATGTACCGGTCTCAACGGGTTTACTATACTGACCAAGTAATGTAAACCTTGACCAGGAATGTCTGAGAATGACAATGTTATGATACAACTCAATGTCAGTTGCGATGCTTTTGCAACTGTACCATGACTAGTCATTCTAAGGTCATTACGTCTTTACCATATTAAAAGATATATTATATTATAGAAACTGCATATATTATTCAAAATAATAATATTTTACAGAAGTATTCATAAAGAAATACAACCCGGAATTGGCGCTGTGAGCACCACCCACCCCATAATTATTTAATTAAATGGTATTTGACTTTTATTTTTTTTGGTATTTGATATACAAAAACACACAACACTTTCACATCTTCTAATTCTCTCTCCCTTGTATATGGTTTTGGAGCCAAAACTCATTCTTCTCTCTCACGGTCTTGGACCTATTACTTCTTTTATTTTCACTGTAAAACCGAGAATGAAGATGACAAGCTAAGGGATTTTGTGGCAAAATTCCTAAGTGCTAGCACATATTAGAGTCATCCTAAGGTGATAGGGAACCCACTTGTGAGCTTGGAATCACCATCAACCAAAGCTTGAGCTTGGAGCATCAATGGACGACCAAGTTGGCCGATTCTTGGAGGACACCAAACTGCTACTGCCGTGACTTCCAAAGGAGGGCAGAAAAGTTTTTGTCTCCACCGCATCGCCTCAACCGATCTTTGTGAGTATTCCGCAACCTCCTTGAATGTATTCACATGTTGTTTTATGCTTGATAATCGATCCCGGGACTTAGAGATTTCCCAACAATGGTATCAGAGCGAGTAAAAGCATGAAACTTTGATTTAGGGTTAAAATTGGGTAAATTGATTTTGAGCATAATTTGGTTGAATTGGATGATTGAGTATGCTTAAATGTAGTTACATAGTGCCCTAATTCTTGGTATTTTGATTTTTGATTCATTGGATGAGTTGGAATCATTGGGGAAAATGTTGATTGTGGATTTAATTTGATTGAAACCGAATTGGACATTAAAATCCCCAAATACCGAGAGCTTATAGCATGTAAAATGGGTTTGATTTTTGATAAATGTGTTGGACATGTTTTGTTGTTAATGAGCATGATTAATTAGGCTAATTGGTGTTTTGGAAATATTGATTTGGGTGATTAATTATGCTATACACTTTGGTTAATTAAATTGTGAAATTGGAATTTTTGTGATTTAATTAATGGGCCTAATGGGCATAAATTGATTTCTAGGCTTATGGGTTATTCCTTGATTGGGCTTTGGTTATTGGGTTTGACCCAAGTTGACCAAAAGTCCATGCCTTAAGAAATTAATTAAAAGCCCATTGGACTTTAATTAAATTAACGTTGGACATTAATCGGGCTTTGAGACCAGTAACGATTAAATTTGGAATTTAAGTCGTAAAGGTTCGTTAATAAGTGTAATATTTAATTTGGAATTAAATAGTGGATTAGTATTAAATACATACTAAATTGGATTTAATGTTGTAGTTTAATTTAATTCAAGAATTCATGCTTTGAGTACTTATTCGCAAATCGAGTTTGACTCGCACAAAATCAAATCGTTGTTTGAACATTGGATGGTAATAATTATCAGATTAATTAATTGGATTAGATTGATTGATAACATGCTTGCGTGAATACATGGTTGCGATGCATGAATAATGTATATCGGATGGATATTAGATGGGTGAGGCAATTTTGGAAATTGTTGTAATAAATTTAGAATTTATTAATTGGACCTGCGAGTCCAGCCTATTACCTCCATACTCTTTGTATTTCTCTTCTCACCTATTCCCCCCTCATGTAAATGAGGTTCTTTAGAAGTGTTATGTAACGGGTAGAAGTAAATACTTGTGCTAGCGGGAGAGAGGAAAGTGAGAGATTTGATCTAGGATCAATGTGTTAAGGCTCCATCCGCATATCATTATTATTTATTTATATGCGCCTTATTATGTGTTTAGAATGCATGTTTAAGGGTGTATGATGATGAGACCTTAACAAAGATAATAAATTGGTTGCCAATTGCACGCGAAAAACCCTCACAAAATATTAAGCATTTTTTTCCTTCCATTGAGTGATTCTTACTCAAGATCTAAGACTGACATTGGTTTGTTTGCCCAAGTCAAGGCCTTTGTCCGTCGAGGATGTGTTTGAATCATGAGAGCTTTGTTCCATATCGGTGTCTTGTCCAAGTTGTGGTTTGTTGGCCAAAGTCAAGACCATTTCTTGTCCATCGACATTGATTACAAAGCTTTCCATGGTCAATGGGTTCCGCTTAACTGGGATCACTAAGTTTGTTGTGCCAAAGCCAAGGCTTAGTTGATTTAGAGGAAAAAGGTTAGGCAATATATTGGATATATTGGCATATATAAGATATATGTTTCGGACTTGGATGTCCCCCTACTGGATCTAGGAATTGGATGGGATCCATTGATCTTAGAGATCTACCTAGTTAATTATCATACAATTTGTTGGCCAAAGTCAAGATTGTGTGTTATTTAACGGGATCCTAGCCCACTAGGAAACATGGTTTCCCGAGTACTCAACAGAGGGTTAGAGGCTCGCCGAAAAATAGTGGGAGGCAAGTATTAAATTTGCAATATTCGTTTGCCATACGCGCTCATTTCAATATTACGTCAAATAAATTATTTATTAGTTGGACTAATATTTAATTATTGTTTAAATAAACAGTTGGACTGTATTCAAACTATTTCAATTAATAGTTGATTTATAATTGGATTATAGTAATCAATATAATTGAATTAAATTTATTAAATTATAGTTGATTAAATAGTTGGACTATAGTAATCGTTATAATAAATAGTACCTAAATCGTTGATTGGATGGTTGGACTATAACAATCAAGATAAAATTGAAAGATTAGTGTTTAAAACATAATCCTGGGTGAAAATGTATTTAATGACTTTAATTTTCAAATTGGGAATAAAATTTCAGGATGGTCCTGGAAACTAATAAGTTACTTTATTTGATAAAATAACATATTAGGCCTAAGCCCGGAGTTGAGCAAATAGTAGAGCATAATCTTTGGAAGATTCATGTGATGATAACTTTAGTGCTTAATCCGTTATTCTTGCCAAATAGACTCCTTAATTTCTTAATCAGAACTAAGGATTAGATCCTTAAAGTATGATAATAAAATTAAAGGATCTTCATAGATCTATACTTAGATCTTAGAAGTCTAAATTGCAATAGTAAACTCTTGGAGAGTTAATGGCTATACTCAAGGAGTCACAGCCAGAGTTTGCAACATGGCGAGAAGCGCAAGGCGCACCATACTTCGACATTCCGGATGGCCAAGGCTTGGACAAAGGCTTCTGGGGTACCGAAAAGGGCAAAGGCAAAATCATTATAATCTTCTGGGAAGATAAATGACATATACCAAAATGTCTGCCTAAACTGTGGTAAACGGGGACATGGAAGCGTGACTGCCGTATGGACAAGGCAGACATGAAGGAATTGAAGAACGAGCAAGGCTCTGGCTTCAAATATATTTGTCATGAAAATGTTCACAACTAATATTAAAATTGGATTTTAGATACTTAGTGTGGTACATATATATGTACTGGTGTACAGAATCTGCTATGAGTAGGATACTGACTTCAGATTGAGATTTATCTGCGAATCGGAAACGGGACGAAAGTCGCTGTTTTAACCGTAGATACCTAACTTTAGGAACTACCATTCGGGTGTGTACTTAAATTAGGAAACTGTTATAATGTAACTAGTTTGACTAGAGACATTATCTCTATATCAGTGTATAATCCATTGCCGATGTACCTTTATATTCTAGAACACTAAAGTGTTTCATTATATAAAGATGATATTGAGATAAACACATTAGATTTGAATAAACAGTATTTATATTTTGAATATAAATAAATCTCAAAAATATAACACGACAAACAAATATCTCAAACTGAGTATATCGGCTGAGACTTAAAAGTGGCATTGTTGTCTGGGACACAATTAAACAAGACTCGTATATCCACACTTTTGAAAAGTGGGTACTATGACAAATTTGATACTATTCAAATAAAGTCTACGAATCTAGTTATTAGGCAAAGTGCCTAAAACACTATTTACTTGGTAAAAGTGCAAGAGCCATAGATCTGTTTGCCCTAGTTCATAGTGAAGCAAGTGGGCCCATATCTAGCTAGGTTAGAGATGGATATGAATATTTCGTGACCTTTACGGATGTGGCATCGCGTTATGTTTATGTGTTTCTTTTAGAACACAAATTGGAAACTTTTAAAGTTTCAACACGAAATAGACAAACAGATCGGCTAAAGTGTAAAACCATCACGGTTGGACCATGATGAAAAATACTTAAGCAATAAGTTTCTCAAATACTTGAAAGAGTATAGTATTCTTTCAATGAGGACTCCTCCCGGAATATGTCATCCTGACAGTGTGTCCGAACAGAGATACCGAATTTTGTTGGACATGATAAGGTTAATCATGAGTCGCTCTGGGCTACCATTTCCTTCAACGGATACGCATAAACAGTGCAAAACTTATTTAGAATAAGGTTCCAAAATCTGTTTGACAGACTTCATATTAGATATGAACAGGAAAGAAACCGGGTTTCTCATTCCTGAAGATTTGGGAATGCTAGGCATATGTTTGGATGATACCAAACTAGAACCCAAATTGGATAAGTGCCAAATTGTAGGTTATCCTAGGGAAACCAAAGTATAGTACTTATACAAATCACTTGAGAACAATTTAATTGTTGCTCACCATGTAGTTTTCCTAAGAGGAACACCTATATGCAGTGGTAAGTGGGAGGAAAGTAAAACTCGATGAAAATCATAGTAATACTGTTCCGGGCACCTATTCCTTAATGGAACAGAAATAGTTCATCTAAGATGAAACTATACCATAATCTTCGAATACATAAGAACCGCGTAGATCAGAGAGAGTCAGAAAACAACCTGGGGTATGGGTTTTTGATCTCACCTCATAAAGATGTCAATCTTATTGAGGAACACAAACTGACTACGTATGAGGAAGTGATACAAGGTATCGACTCCCTATTATGGCAAAGTGCCATAAAGTCCGAAATGGATTCCATGTATACCAACTATGTTTGGATACTAGTTGATATACCGCAAGGCATTGTGCCTATTGGTACTATTAAGTCTTCAAGGAAGACATAGATGGAAGGCAACATACCAACGTACTAAGCTAGGCTTGTAGCGAAAATATATCGTTATCAACATTGTGTCGATTACGACGAAACCTTTTACATGTTGCCATGTCAAATCCATTTGGATAATGCTTGCTAATGATGCATGTTTCATTTATGAAATATGGCAGCTAAATGCCAAAACCGCTTTCCTTAACGGAAACCTTTAGGAGGATGTTTACAACATCCTGACGGTTTTGTCCTACCAACTAGCAAACAGGTTTGCAGGTTATTCGATCCATGTACGGATTGAAGTGAGCATTGGGTTCTTGGAATTATCGTTTTGATGTAATCATAATGGTTTATGATTTAATTCAAAACGAAAATGATTCTTGTGTATATAAGGAGATTAGTGGGAGCGCATTGAAAGTGATGTCCTATGTAATGATAACATGTCATTTCTTGGAAATGATATTCCCATAATACAATCATGAAAGCTTGGCTTTCGAGAAAATTCTCCGTAGAATTCTTGGAAGAAACAACCTTTATTCTAGGAATAAAGATCTACTGGGATAGATTTAAAGTTGTTGATACTCTCCGAGAACTCGTACATTGAAAAATGTACGTGACCTGTTGTCTAATATGCTTTGAGCACATGGATTCAAAATCGGGACCAATCCAAGTGATAGTCATTGGATTGATGTTAAGAACATCCTTGAGTATCTTAGAGGAACTAAGGATGCTGTCTTATACTATGAAGAAGGAGAACTTGAAGTGACTGGAATCACTGTTGCAAGTTTCCTAACCGATAAAAACGACTATAAGTCGTAACAACGGTACTATAAAGTTTGAATAACGGTATAGTGAGATGGAAATCTTCCATGCTAGATACTGTTGCCGAATAAACAACAAAAGTGGATTATTGCTGCACCTGAGACATCAATAGAAGTCATTTGGGTCGATAACAAATCTAATTAGATTAGATATAGTTCTGTTAGCAGCTGAGCTAGGCTACAGTGCAGGCTAAAGAATTAATGGTCTCATCAACGATCCAGATATATACTTCGATATTCATCGTGGCGATGTGATGATTGTATAAATCGTATCAGATGATAATCATGTAAATCCGCTGACGAAAGTCTTTTCTCAGTAATTTGAGCGAACCGTACATAGTTTTGTGGTGTGTAGGACACTCGAGTGACTGGCTATAGGCCAAGTGGGAGATTGTTGGACAGTTATGACCCATAGCGTCACTATTTGTACAGATCATGGTGTGTTGTTGTACAAATTAACTATGTGACAAAGGAAATTGCTCTCTTATCATTTGTGATTAGATCACCAATGTATAAATGATAGGAGGTCCTTATGATTATTTCCTGGATTGAGATGATATGAGACAGTATCAATCCACGAAGGATTAATCATTAAATATCCATAGTCAGAGTGTTATCAAGATTGGACATCGATAATGCGTAAAAGACTAGTATTACACTTGTGCGCGTTGTGAGGGCATAACGACATAGTTCTCATATATTTGGGTATATGATACTCATGCAAGTGTAGTAGGAGGTTGTGTTTTACCGATGGTACAGGAAACAGCTTCGCCCTGGATATACCCCTCGGAATTCCATTGGTAGTATGACTATGTGTCTATGGAAGTCCGAAATCAGGGTAGGTGTATTTGGTCTTAACCTGAGACTTGCACCGCTAATACTTGCGACAATCAATATACTTTGGAATTAATTACGGATTATTGCGAAGATATTTTATCTGGGATAAAATATCATTTAAAGAGAGAGAACGATTAATTTGGAATTAATCGATAAATTAATATATTCGATATATTAAAAGAAATTGGATTTCGACGCGAAATTAAAATTAGATTTTAATTCGGGCGAACAAGTTAATTTAGAATTAATTCTTTAGTGATATGATAGTAATTGTGCTAGGCATAATTAATTAATTACGTCACAACGAAAATTCATTAATTTCGAATTAGCGAACCCGAGCCTGTGAGTGTTTGCGAGCGCATTCGCATTTTGAATTCGAGTGCGGCACACAAGTCATATCAAGCGTCAAATCGCTAGTCACATCAAGCATCAAATCACATGTCACTTTGAGTGATGTGACAACTTGTCACTTGATTGAGTGAATAGTGATAGGAAGTTGATAAGAAATGATGGATGAGTGTTGGACACTCAAGTGTGATTGAAAGACATATACCATTACTTAATTAAATGATATTTGACTTTTTTTTTTTTGGTATTTGATATACAAAAATACACAACACTTTCACATATTCTAATTCTCTCTCCCTTGTATACGGTTTTGGAGCCAAAACTTCTTCTTCTCTCTCACGGTCTTGGACCTATTACTTCTTCTATTTTCACTGTAAAACCGAGAATGAAGATGAGAAGCTAAGGGATTTTGTGGCGAAATTCCTAAGTTCTAGCACACATTAGAGTCATCCTAAGGTGATAGGGAACCCACTTGTGAGCTTGGAATCACCATCAACCAAAGCTTGGAGCTTGGAGCATCAATGGAGGACCGAGATGGCCGATTCTTGGAGGACACCAACTGCCACTGCCGTGACTTCCAAAGGAGGGCAGAAAAGTTTTTGTCTTCACCGCATCACCTCAACCGATCACTGTGAGTATTCCGCAACCTCATTGAATGTATTCACATGTTGTTTTATGCTTGATAATCGATCCCGGGACTTAGAGATTTCCTAACATTCGTTGAGTACTTGGGCAATGCGTTATGAATAATACAGATTATTCATAATACTTCACCGGATTAAATGAGTTAATTCGAATCGTTTAATCGGTTAAACGAAAATACATACATTAGGGGCATTTATGTCAATTAATAATTAATATGTGTTTGTATTTGATACAAGATTTGATTTAATACATATTAATTAATTATCAAATAAGACTTTGACACATGCCATTAATATATGTATTTATTATTTAATATAAATAAAAATACATATATTATAATAATCGCATTAATTAATTATTTAGATGTTTAAATATTAAATATCTAGATAATTAAATTATTTCAATATTATATAATTGTTATGCAATATGTTTGATTATTATTGGTTACATGTGGCATGATTCTATTAAGCTTAAAGTTTACAAATTGGATTTGTTAATTTAAAGTTTATTATTATTATTTAATTAGATTAATTAGAATTGTTCTTGAGTTCTTCATTTGTGGTGACTTTGGTTGGTGTAAATATTAATATGATTAATGTTGAGAAAATTGGTTTTAAAGCATGAAAAATGATTTTTTTTGTTACCAAATCAGTTCTGGAATTTCTGTGATTTTGATGATGCAAAGTATGTTGTATAAATGTATTGGATGTGTTTTGGGTATTGGAATAATTGCCGGAAATTGTTTCGGAGTTGAAATATGCGAAAACGGTGAAAAATAGCGTTATCGGGTGAGTTTCGGGCTTACCGGATGTCCGCTGTCCAAACAGTGAATTGGTCACTGTTTGGGCAGCCCATGAACTACCCAAGTACTATTGGGGCTGACCTGGGTAGCCCCCGTTTGTATTGGTTGGTCGGTTCGGACAAAAACACGTTTTATGCCACTTTGCGGAAAAATATTTTTCATAAAAGTTTCGCGGTATTTCCAACCTATTTATGTCATTATTTGATATCGAATAAATATTTTTAGGTAAAATATGAATGAATTATTCATATTAGATATTGAATAATTTATTTGGTAACTTTTAAAGTTTTTAAAGTTATGATTTCGCCCGAACCGCGCTTCCTCCGCCGCGCCCTTTGAGAAAACCCCAACAAAAATGATATCATAGCAGGTCTGATCCTTCAACCATTACATTTTTCATGCTTGATATATGATATATAATCCAATTTTGATATTTACACATGCATGTAATTTAGATGTTTCTTAATTTTTGGTTCTACGCTAACGGAAAACATAACAAAGATTTAATGGTTAAGTTAAGTTATGTTTTCCCAGGTAGAATTAAATTGTGGAGAAATTAATCTAGATTAAAATCTGCATTTGATGTAGAGTAAAACCCTCTTTAGGAATATCCCCGCTTAAATAAGGCATTAAAGTATAGTATTAGGAATACTTGTTTCTTGATTTGCCTTGTCAGTACAGATGTAAATGATTTCCTGATGTTGTAGCTGTATCGTGCCAAAGTTGTGCAGTTATGGCTGATGGTAGTTCATTTGCACCGGTAGAACTTATAGGATAAGAGATAAATTCAAGTGAAAGTGGAAATCCTGAACCTGCCAAAGTTGTCATGACTACATCGGTAGCTTGAGTTTGTCACTGACAAGTGAATGCTTGATATGCCTCCTTGTGAACGTGCCAAAGCTGTCACAACGAGAAATGGTCAGGACCGAAATCAGGAGTCACTGTGAGTGTGATTGACAATGAGTTGTCTACCTGTGAATATACGTAGGCGAGAACGTGCTAAAGCTGTGAGTCGAAATATATTAATGGGGTCCACTTCTCACTATGGAATTCAACTTATTATGGGATTCCCATTTTCCGTTGGGGATTACGGTATTATGTAAAGTAGTGGTAGGCACTGCTGGGTTAAAAATCCATAACTAAGGCAATGTATAATATTATGAAATTTACCGCTTATGTTTCCTTTATTCTATGTGTATATAGAATTAAACTTCTAATCCACTGCATACATATTATTTATATATATGTTTTCTGACTTTCCTTATGGTTGCAGATTTCTAGAATAAGTTCTAGATTAAGATAGACTTGGATATTGTTAGATTAGTCAAAACCATCGGGAAATGTTGTTCCGATTTTCTTGAAAAATCAAGATGGTTAGTGACTTAGTTACTAAGTCACATTAGGTAATCTAAATAGATATCTGTTTTAGATATAATTCTGTAGAGGGAATAGTTTCTTTTACAGTAAGAATTGACGTGAATTAGTTCATGTCTCGATATTCTTGACGAGCATTAAGAAAACCCCATTAGGTATTTGTTTATCTGATAATGACATTTCTTGGCTTTAGTGACCTTTAGAGGTAATGTGTCTGGCACAGTTTGCTAATCAATTATTTGCAATTGTTGTGAATAGTTGAAGGCAAATTATAAAGCTAAAGAAAGGAAATGTGTATAGTTATATGTAGAGATATCGATTCTCACAATACGACAACTATAGGTATTGGATACCAGATCTCTCATCTAGGTATTTAAAATATTGTTTAATGATTGTTTTGATATTTGATATCAGAACTTAAACTATTGGATAGTTACTTGTTCTTTATAAATAGTTGTTACATATTTTATACGACTACTAGTGTCATTATGAAGAGATAAACATTAAGAAAAATATTCGGTTAACTAAATAATTTAGAACAATGCTTTATGAGATTTTATCACTTAAGTATTAAATGCTTATTATGTATGGTAAATGATGTTCTGATACGAGATCACACCACATATCCTTATCCATTTAATGAATATTGTATTCGGGAATGTGATTAAATCTCATTTAACCAATGATCGTCATTGAACCATGGATTTATTAAACTAATACATTGGATGTATGTAGTTTAATGAATTAGAAATTGCCTTGGATAGTTTTCTTTACTTCGTAACTTAGTTAATGAGTTGTCATGACTTAGTTACGTGTTTAAAAAAGAACACATATGGAATGTCTTGAATGGTTCGAGAAAATTCAATATGTTTATGATAAAACGCGGATAGAATATTTTGAATGGTTCAAAGATATTCGATTTGAAGTTTTGAAAACTATATCTTTAAAATTCATCATGAGTCTTTGAATTGTTCAAAGATGTTTGATATGATCAAACATATGAATTTATGGCAATTAGTTCTAAGGTTATTCAATGAATATGATTCTTACTCAATATTATTCTTCTACGATTCCATCGTGATGGAATTGGTCAGTAGGAGAAATCGAATCTTATATGATTTGATTCATTTGATATTGAGTATTACCGAATTAGTTTCAATACTATTAGGGATATGCTCCAGTAGCACTAATTCATCATTTTAATTAAGGTTCCATTTATTTCTAAAGTTACATATATAATATGTATAGGTAGAAAATTCGAATTTTGAAAAGTTTGAGATTTAAATCTTTCTTTTGTATAATAGTTATATAATTGAAAGTACTTGCGCCTCCGAGGTACAAGTAAAAATTTATCATTTTTTCTATTAATATAATATTATATTCTATTTGATAGAATATCTTTTCTAAGATCTCGAGTAATAAAATTATTTTATTACTTGGTGTGTAACATTAGATGTTAACTATTGTAGAAAATACTTGACTTATTGAAGTTAAATGTGAGAGTGATAAATATAAATGGAACTACATAATTAATAAGATGAAAAGACCCTTAGACGACTTCCATATAAGACCAATAGGATGTCAGAATCATTTGCGAAGTATTTGATACTTAATGGTTATGATATTTTCTTATCGAAGAAAATTATCCTATTTCAGAAGTTGACATTAAACCATATATCTAAGATTGCTCATAGCTTACTACGATCAAGTTTGGAACTTGATTGAGCTGTTGTTATGAATCGTTCATAAAATGTGTAAATTATTTACGCAGCAAAAGCAAAGTGAGCTTATTAAAGGTTTGACATTTATAGTATGACAATGAGAACGGTTATACTCAGTAATCTATTGTAGATTCTGAGAAAACTTGTCTCTAATTGCACTAATTGAACAATTAAGGATCTGTTAGTTAATGTTGATATTAAACTATGTATTTTGGTTAAAGAATGCAAATTGGCGTTCTTGAATGATTTCTTCGAATAAGAGATCCATTGTGATTTCTTTGTTTGAAGAGTTCGTTCTAGAATGGCACTGGAGTTTGTATTCTGCTAAGATCGCAGTTTGGTGTAATGGCTTATAGAGCCTATTGTAGACTCAGATGAGCATTCCAAAAATCTGTGTTTTCTAATTTTGATATTAGTCAGATTTTCTGATTTTATCAAAGCATAGAGGATACAATGTGATAGTAGGTTTAATGGGAGCATACATATTCTTTCTAGTGTTGTATATCCTAACGACATTATTATTATTATTAATGTAATAATGAGATGTTTGTGAGGTAAAAGGTTTACCTAAGTCTTCTTTTTCTCCTTGAAAGTAGTGTGAGTAGTATTTGTTATATTCGATACATGGTTTTATATATGATATAAAACTAAGAGACTTGTGAGATACTCTCATTAGTCATGCATTAGATATGGTCTAATAAAGAACACACATGACTATCTCTGAGACAGTTAGTATGTCTCTTGTATATAGTATTCATCTTTCATAAAGGATGATTCCTTTGTTGAAAAAGAAATTGATTAGAATGTCTAGTGAATCTTATGCATCATAGGATGATGGCATAATGAATACTATATTATGTGCGATTAAAGATATCAATTTGATCGTAATTGTTAAGAGCTATTTTGATACCCTATAGACCATATGATGGGTCTTGAAACATGTTCTTTGTTATCTTTAAGATATTGAAAATGAGTTTCTTATTCATGGGGAATATAGTCTGCAACCATTAGGGTCAGATTAGTTTTGAGTCTAATTTTGACGTTAGATGGTCTACGTCATATAGAGTCAGAAAAGATACAGTGGGAGTGTCACAGTTGATTCTACTGTATTAGTGGAATTAGTTGTAACTTATGAAGTATTGACTTATGAAGTTGCATAGTGACCTTATAGATTAGAAGTTTTAATATTAGTGTTGTGCTTGTGGTTATCTCATAATATTTGGATTTGATTTCTAAATACATAGACAACTCAGAAGTTGTAGCAGAATATTGATGTCGCATATGAGTCATATTGATGTATAACTTAGGTTATACAATATATATGAATGATGCTGGCTAAGGGAAACGATTGAGTTTGTTGGAAAAACTCAATATGTTATAGCGGGCTTACTTGTTGTTGCCTACCTCTTGAGTGTTAGGTCAACTCTTGAGGACCATGCGTATGTAATACATATTTAGATGTGCATATGATACCGTGGATTGGAACTAGAGCAAATGAGAGAAATTGTTAGGATTGATGCTCGGAGTGCCAATCCGAATAGTATTTATGTCCGATTCATGAATATGAACAATTTATTTTTCCATAATATTCCTTAATGGTAGTACTTATTGCTTTTATATACATATTCGATCTGATTACGATAGATTGAAACTAAATATGATTTAGTGATATGTATATATTAGACAAAGACCTGATAATATATTTTGTAGTGCGCAGTTACAAATTAGTTTGTAATTGATATTGGGAAGTGTCACTACTAGAATATATTATCAAATAAAGTTCTTGGTCAAGATTTACTAACACGGGTCGGTTAGTAAAATCCGCTGAGACCAATATATGTCGTATATCGTGACTTGGTCTGATGGTTTATCCCAATGAACTATGAGTCTCGGGAGACACGTATAGACATGTAGGTATTTATTTGATAAATACTGAATGACTCACCGAAAATTTCCTAACAGATGGTACACCAACGTCAATATGAATCTTCTCGAGTCGAATAGTATAGTGGTCATTCGACTTGAGATACCACTATGGATATATGAGACATCCTCCACACTTTGATGGCAGTCACGTCACTGATCTATTTAGATAAGACCTCCGCATGTTCGTTGGGTGTGGACTGATACTTATGATATCCTGTGAGTATCAGATAAAATCCATCAGTCATGTGTACATGGCATATGTATCTTGAACGTGATTGAGATCTAGTAAATTCATGATCGTGGTATACTTCGGAAGCGAGTTCCGAGTGTTATTAAGAGATCATAAATTTGAAAGTCGACTATATTATACCTTAGCGATTTGACGTTTTTATCTATATCCTCGGTATAATATTGATAGCCTGTGATAGAAGGATTATACATATGTAATTACCTCGACTTGCATAGTTTAGCGAGATTATATGTGGTTGTCATAATTCATGAGTGGGTGAATTATGGACACGAAATTGGATTCTGTGACAGATAAACCTAAACTTAGAGAGTCTCACAATATTAAGTGTACTCGTTGAGCACTTGGGCAATGCGTTATGAATAATACATATTATTCATAATACTTTACCAGATTAAATGAGTTAATTCTAATCGTTTAATCGGTTAAACAAAAATACATTTATTAGGGCATTTCGATCAATTAATAATTAATATGTGTTTGTATTTGATACATGATTTGATTTGATACATATTAATTAATTATCAAATGAGACTTTGACACATGCCATTAATATATGTATTTGTTATTTAATGTAAATAAAAATACATATATAATAATAATCGCATTAATTAATTATTTCAATATTACATAATTATTATGCAATATGTTTGATTATTATTGGTTACATTTGGCATGATTCTATTAAGCTTAAAGTTTACAAATTGGATTTGTTAACTTAAAGCTTATTATTATTATTTAATTAGATTAATTGACCAAATGATCAAAATGCCCTTCTCTTCCCCCTAAAGTCGGTTAGGCTTGATATTTAAAGAGAGAAAATTTATTTTCTTGATGATTATCCTCCATGGCCAAATCTATCTAAGAAAAAAAGCTCCCAATATTTGTTTGAAGAAACAAGGAAGAAAGTGAAGAAATCAAGAAAAAGTTTAAGGAAATTAGGAGATTTGGAGGTAATCTTCATAATTCTTAAACTTAGAAAGCTTGTTTATTGTTCTTGAGTATCTAGAAAAGTTCTAAGGTTTATTATTTTCTTATATTTTGGGCCTTTTTGATTTGGAGGATGGATTTGGAGGTTAAATGCATGTATGAAGTTAGATTGAATGATATTAGTGTAATATTAGTTCAATTTTGTCATTTGATGACTTGTTGCCATTCTAGAGTGTTATGACCACTCTTGTAACTCCTAGAATTTTTCTTGAGTTCTTCATTTGTGGTGACTTTGGTTAGTGTAAGTATTAATATGATTAATATTGAGAAAATTGGATTTAAAGCATGGAAAATGATATTTTTAGTTACTAAATCAGTTATGGAATTTCTATGATTTTGGTGATGAAAAGTATGTTATATAAATGTATTGTATGTGTTTTGGGCATTGGAACAATTTCTGAAAATTGTTTCGAATTTGAAATATGCGAAAACTATGAAAAATGATGTTTTTGGGTGAGCTTTGGGCTTATCGGGTGTCCGCTGTCCAAACAGTTAATTGGTCATTGTTTGGGCTGCCCATGAACTGCCCAAGTACTATTGGGGCTGACCTGGGTAGCCCCGTGTGTATTGGTTGGTCGGTTCAGACAAAAACGCATTTTATGCCACTTTGTAGAAAAATATTTTTCATAAAAGTTTCGCGGTGTTTCTAACTTATTTATATCGTTATTTGATATCGAATAAATATGTTTAGGTGAAATATTAATGAATTATTCAAATTGGATATTGAATAATTTATTTGGTAACTTTAAAGTTTTTTAAGGTTATGATTTCGCCCGAACCGCGCCTCCACCACGCCTTTTGAGAAAACCCCAACATGATCTTCTTCCAGATTTGTGGAGTCAATTTCAGCAACACTCAGTCATCCACCTAAAATTCCAACGCCCTCATATTCTTAGCATCATACTGCTTATTCTTCCTACTTCTTTCTCGAGATTTTCCCTCGCCTCTTCCAGCATCTCGTGCTTCTCTCGCGTAAATCTATACACTGTAGGGCATTTTCCTTCAGTGTTTTGCTTGATCACCTAATGCGGGATCAGCGAATGCTGCCCTAAAACTATCTCAAAAGGTCTCATCCTCGTCCATGAACTCTTGTACATATTGTATTAGAACTGAGCCAAATCAAGTAAATCCACCCAATTCTTCTGGCTTGCAGTCACATAATGCCTCAAGTACTATTCCAGCAATGCATTCACCCTATTCGTCTGGCCATCGGTCTGAAGATGATTGGTAGTAGAAAATTTCAAGTCCAACCCCATCAAGCCAAATGGATCAGTCCA
Source organism: Zanthoxylum bungeanum (assembly GCA_019454045.1). Taxonomy (NCBI): domain Eukaryota; kingdom Viridiplantae; phylum Streptophyta; class Magnoliopsida; order Sapindales; family Rutaceae; genus Zanthoxylum; species Zanthoxylum bungeanum. The sequence continues at coordinate 62,095 of SKCR01048408.1, read as the reverse complement.
AAACTGACATATAAAACACGCATCTCGATCACTCACTATGTCTTGCAATAGCCCAAAGTGTTTCACCATATCTTTGAAGAACAAACGTGCAGTTTCCTTCGTAGGGCACACATGAGGCACTGCCATAAACACAACAAACTTAAAGAACCGTTCCACCACAACTAACACTGAACCATATCCTTGTAATTTTGGAAATCCACCAATGAAATCCATAGATACACTCTTCCATGGTTGTTCCAGCATAGGCAAAGGTTGTAGCATCCCAGCCCATTTCTTCTGCTCAGTTTTGTTAAGTTGACACACAAAGCAAGATCTCACCTAGGCCTCTACTTCATATTCCATCCTTGGCCAATACCACCTACGAGCCAGCAAAGCCAATGTTCACTCAACCCCTAGATGTCCCGCCTACGGAGCTGTTGGGGTTGGTGCTCAGAGCGCCAATTCCCTGTTGTATTTCCTTGAAAATACTGTTGTAAACATTTTATTATGAATAAAATGAGCAGTTTCTATAATATAATATATCTTCTTATATGGAAAAGACGTAATAGACCTTAGGATGATTAGTCATGATACATTTGCAAAAGCGTCGCAACTGACATTGAGTTGTATCAAGACGTTGTCATTCTTAGACAGTTCCTGGTCAAGGTTTACAATACTTGGTCAGTAAAGTAAACATGTTGAGACCGGTACATGTCGTATACTGGAATATATGATTCCAATGGTTTCTCAATGAACCATTAATCTTGGAGACTCGTATAGACGTGTAGATGTTTATAGTGGATAAACACTGAATGACTCACCGAAGATTCTTAATGGATGGTACACCAACGTCAATAAGAATCTTCTTGGGTTGAGTAGCATTTGTGATTCTTCGACTTAAGATACCACTGTAGGCACATGAGACATCTTCCACACTTAGATTGCAGTCACGTCATCGATCTATTTAGATCAGACCTCCGCCTGTTCGTTGGGTGTGGACAGATCCTCAGGGTGTCCTGTGTGTGTCGAGATAGGATCCGTCAGTTCTGTGTACAGAGCATAGGTAGTCCATATATGATTAGCAATCAGATAAAAACCATGGGCCCGTGGTACATTTTAGAAATCAGTTCTAAGTGTTATTTTAGAGATTACTAATAGAGACGTCGACAGAATTGTCCCTATAGAGATTTGACGTTTACATCTATATCTATAGGATATATCGGATATCTGTGAAGGAGGAATTATACATATGCCATGACCTCGACCTGTATGATTCAACGAGTTTATCCGTGGTCGTCATAATTTACGGGTGGATAAATTATGGAGATGAAATTGGATTTCGTGACAGATATGCCTGAATCTAGAGAGTCTCACTAGTGAAATATACTCGTAGAGCACTAGGGCAACTTTTATGAATAATACCGATTATTTATAATTCGTTTAAAGTTTAAACGAAAAATACATGCGATGAGACCTAATAATCATTTCCTAATTATTGTGTATTTATACTTAATAATAGATTTTATTAAATACACATTAATTAAATGTCAAATTCTGATATTTGACTAATATCATAAATATATATGTATTTGGATATTTAATGTAAATATAATACATATATTTAAAATATTTGTATTTAAATAATTATTTAATTGTTCAATAATTAAATTAATTAAAAATATAAATATCTTAAGTTTTGATATTTATTTGAAATGACTAGAGTTGCTTTATTTGACTTTAAGAAAATCATTAAATGGTTTGATGATGACTTATACAAGTTGATAAAGCAAATTAATGAAACAAAAATTAAAATATCTAGATATTTACCATATACCAAAATTCGGCCAAGGCTTGTTGGTGGAGGTATATATTTTTTTGTTTCATTTTGTCAGGTTAAGGGTTCATAAATTACAAAAACAAGAACAAAAAGGTTGAGAGAAAAAAGTTTGAAGGTAAAGAAGAAAGCTTTGAAAATATTTATTTTTGTAAGTTTTTCTTTAAAGTCTTCAACATAGAAAATGTTTCCAACATGCTTAGCTTCAATATGTGTTTCTAGGATGTTGTCTCTACACTTATAGTTTGTGTTTTAATTGGTTGTGAACTTGAATGAAAGATGTATGCATGTATGGTTTCCAAGTGAGCTTGAAATGGTTTCAAAGCTCTCTTTTGATTATTTGATAATCAAGTTGCCATTCTAGAGTTTCTAAGCCACTTATTGATGACCTAGAATTTTTCTTTAGTTGTTTCATGATGGTGAGACTTGTTTGGAATGGTAAAGAATGAATTGAATGTTTTGTTCCTAGAACATGCCAAGGATCTTTCTAACATGAATTGTGTGAATACTTAAAAAAGTTTCGGAAAAACTTACATTGATCGGTTTTCTTGGATGTAGAGATTTCAAAACTTTTGTGTTTGAGGAAGAGCACCAAGCTTCTCATTGTGTTCCAAACTATTGGGAATGGTTTCCCTAACACATGGCTGACTCATTTGTAGTGCTGGCTTGAAGAAAAATTGCAACAAAATTTCTTTCTAGTAGATGGAAGCTCACGACATTTGCAAGATGGAGAGGAGAGAGTGTTTTGATTTTTTTGTTGTTGTGTAATTGATTTCAAAAATCCAATTACCATTTACCAAAAATCCCATTAGGTTAATGTCATTCCAAATGAAATAAAATAATAAAATGTGTTGGTTGGTGTTGGTGTGTAAAACAAGCCATCCAAGATTTGATTTAAACATCAATCACTTCCATCACTAGTCAAACTAGTTGATGTAAGTCAAGTGGGTCCTACCACTTGTAAATTTCGAATTTAATTCGAACAATACAACATGCGACTTCGCTCGGGCTCGGGTTCGGGTTCGTTTAATTCCGAATTAAGAATTTTCCGTTGTGACATAATTAAATATAAAGTCGCTTACGAATTAATTCTAAATTAATTCGTTTGCCCGAATTAAAATCTAATTTTAATTCCGCATTAAAATCTAATTTCAATAAATATATCAAATTTATTATTTAATCGATTAATTCCAAATTAATCGTTCTCTCTCTTCTATTCGAATTTTATCCCAGATAAATTCTTGCCGTAATTAATCCTAGATTATTTTTCTCTCTATTCTAATTAATCCCAGATTAATTCCGTTCGAGTCAAACGTCATCGGTGAATCTTTGGGAAGCGACCCATGAGATCCCTGGATATGTTGGCAGTAAATCCGGTCGTCGGATTATCTGAACATGTGCGTACCACGTACCACGTTCTTACCGATTTACAAGACATGTTTGGCTTCTAGCAAAATATCGTGCCTACCCAATTCCAGAAATATTTTTTTAAGTAATAGATAATCTATACCAGGAGTAGTATACTAAGTATTGCGTATTGCGATCCAGCATCAGATGTCACATGCTAGGCCTGGGGCTGGAATTGTGTCTGCCCCGTACGAAGCATATATCGGATCACTAGCAACTAGTCTCTTTAATCGGATAATCATGACCTTGTCATATTATCCCGATAGTTGCAACATAATAGAGTACCAGTTCTGTATCCCTGAGTGATCATCATCTCCATGACTGAAGTGACACTTCCATCTTGACGTCACACCCAATACACTACGATTCTCAATAAGCCCAGAAGAGGCGTACACAGAACCTGTTAAAGCCCCGGACGACAAAAACCAAAGCGTATTGATTGTCAAAAGTTTTAGCGATGCAAGTCTCAAGTTAAGACCAAATACACCTACCTTGATTCGGATTCCCATAGACACATAGTCATACTACCAATGGGATTCCGAGGGGTCTATCCAGAGCGAAGCTGTTTCCGTACCATTGGTAAACAGAACCTCCTATTACACTTGCATGAGTATCCAATACCCAAATATATGAGAACTATGCCGTTACGCTTCCATAACGCGCACAAGTGTAAAACTAGCTTATTCCGCATTATCGATGTCCAATCTTGATAATACTACGACTATGGATATTTAATGATTAAACCTTTAGTGGATTGATACTGCCTCATATCTTATTAATCCGGAACTAATCATATGGACTTTTATCATTTATATATTTAAGTAATCTAATTACAAAATGATAAAATAGCAATTTCCTTTGTCACATAGTTAATTTGTATAAAAACCACAATGTCTTTTACAAATAGTGATGCTATGGTTCATAATTGTCCAACAATCTCCCACTTAGCCTATAGCCAATCACTCAAGTATCTAACACCTGAACTATGCACATGTCGCTCAAACCTTTGCTGAGAAATAGCCTTCGTCAGCGGATCTGCTATGTTGTCATCTGATGCGACCTTCTCGATCTTCACATCGCCACGATGTATGATCTCACGAATAAGATGGAAACATCGAATTACATGCTTGGATTGTTGATGAGATCGCGGTTTCTTAGCCTGCGCTATAGCCCCGTTATTGTCATAATACAAAGGAACGGGCTCAGCTGCTAACGGAACTACTCCTAATCCAATTAGGAATTTACGGATCCAAACTGCCTCTTTTACTGCCTCAGCTGCAACAATATATTCCGCTTCTGTTGTTGAATCAGCAACAGTCTCTTGCTTAGAAGATTTACAAGCTCACTGCTCCGTTATTCAAACAAAATATGTACCCGGATTGCGACTTACAGTCGTCTTTATCGATTTGGAAACTTGCATCGGTAAACCCAATTACCTCAAGTTCTCCATCTCCATAGATTAAGAAAACATCCTTAGTTCGTCTAAGATACTTAAGGATGTTCTTAACCGCAACCCAGTGACCATCACCTGGATCGGCCTGATAGCGACTACACATACTCAAAGCATACGAGACATCAGGTCCCGTACATATCTTGGCATACATGATCGATCCGACTGCAGAAGCGAATGGGATCCGACTCATGTTGTCTCTCATCTTGAGTTTTAGGACACATGTCCTTAGATAGAGAGATGCCATGTGACACTGGCAACAGTCCCCTCTTAGACTGATCCATATTGAATCTCTTCAACACTTTGTCAATGTATGTGCTCTGGGAGAGTCCAAGCAGCTTTCTAGATCTATCCTGGTAGATCTTTATTCCCAGAATAAAGGCTGCTTCTCCCAGATCTTTCATGGAGAATTTTAATGAAAGCCAAGCTTTCACCGATTGTAGCATGGGAATGTCATTGCCAATAAGCAATACATCATCTACGTAAAGCATAATGAATGTCAGTGCACTCCCACTAACCTTCTTATATACACAAGGATCATCCTCGTTTTGAACGAAATCATATTCTTTTATGATCTTATCAAAACGTTGGTTCTAAGAATGCGATGTTTGCTTCAATCCATAAATGGATCGATTTAACTTGCAAACCTTGTTTGCATGTTTTGGTACGAAAAAACCGTCAGGCTGTTGTATATAAACATCCTCCAAAAGGTTTCCGTTAAGGAAAGCGGTTTTGACATCCATCTACCATATCTCATAATCAAAATATGTAGCAATAGAAAGCATTATCCGAATGGATTTAATCATGGCAACAGGTGAAAAAGTTTCATCGTAGTCGACACCATGTCATTGACGATACCCTTTCGCTACAAGCCTAGCTTTGTACGTTTGTATGTTGCCATCCATGTCCGTCTTCTTCTTGAAGACCCATTTACAACTAATAGGCTTTGCGCCTTCTGGTGCATCAACCAGTGTCCAAACTTGGTTGGTATACATAGAATCCATTTCAGACTTCATGGCTTCTTGTCATAAATGGGAGTCGATATCTTGTATCGCTTCCTCATACGTAGCCGGCTCACTATCCTCAATAAGATTAATATCTACGTGAGGTGAGATTAGAAACCCATACCTCTCAGGTTTTTTTCTGACTCTCTCTGACCTACGCGGTTCTTGTGTATTAGAAGATTGTGGTACAGTCTCATCCCTGATGAACTGTTTGTGTTCTATTTTGGAGTCGGTGCGAAGAACAGTATCACTCCAATTTTCATCGAGTTATACTTTCCTCCCCCTTACCACTGTATTTAGGAATTCCTTTTCGAGGAAAACCGCATGTAGATCAACAAATACCTTGTTCTCTTATGGGTGGTAGAAGTAATATCCTTTGGTTTCCCTAGGATAACCTAAAAATAGGCACTTATCCGATTTGGGTTCTAGTTTGGTACCATCCAAACATTTAACGTATGCCCAACATCCCTAAATCTTCAGGAATGAGAAACTCGGTTTATTTCCTGTCCATATTTCATATGGAGTCTGTTGAACAGGCTTTGACGGAACCTTATTCAAAATAAGTATTGCACTGTTTAATGCATATCCCCGGAAAGAAATTGGTAGCTCAGTGCAACTCATCATAGACCTTACCATGTCCAACAAAGTTCAGTTTCTCCGTTCGGACACACTGTTTAATTGAGGTGTTCCGGGAGGAGTCCATTGTGAAAGAATACCATATTCTTTCAAGTAATCGAGAAACTCATTGCTCAAGTATTCTCCACCACGGTCCGACCGTAATGTTTTAATACTTTTGTCGGTCTGTTTTTCTACTTCATGTCGAAACTCTTTGAATTTCTCAAAAGTTTCTGACTTGGTCTCATAAGATACACATAACCATAACGCGATGCATCATCCGTAAGGGTACAAAGTATTCATATCCACCTCTAGCCTGGCTAGACATGGGCCCACATACGTCACTATGAACGAGGGCTAACAGTTCGGTGGCACGTGCACCTTTACCACTAAAAGGTGTTTTAGGCATTTTGCCTAATAAACAAGATTCGCAGACGTCATATGAATTTGGATCAAATCCGTCCAAGTATCCACTCTTCGAAAGTGTGGATATATGAGTCTTGTTAATGTGTCCCAGATGACAATGCCACATATAAGTTTCATCTTTATTACTTAATTTAAGCCTTTTGTTTGTCATGTTATATGTTTGAGATTGATTTATATTCAAAATATAAAGACCATCATTTACATCAGCACTGCATATCTCAAAATCATTTTATAAACCAAACACACTATGTTTCTGAATACAAAAGTATACCCACATTGGGTTAAACAAGATACAGATATAATATTTCTAGTAAAACTAGGTACATAATAGTAGTTTGATAAATTAAGTAATGCCTTAGGGCAGTTCCAAAATATAGGTCCCAACAGCCAAAACGGCGACTCTAGTCCCATTTCCAACTCGGAGGTCGATCTCTCATGAAGCCAGTCTCCTGGTAATCTGCAGATCCTGCACATCAGTACATATATGAGTACCACAACCAGAATCAAAAATCCAATTTTTAAAACTAGAAGTAGACATGTTTATTTCAATAACAAACATACCTGAAGCCGGAGCCTTGCCCGCCTTCACTTCCTTCATGTGCGCCTTGTACTCACGGAAGTCACGCTTCCAGTGACACCATTTTCCACACTGCAGGCATACATCTTGGGATTTTTCATTTGCCTTCCCAGAAGACTTTGATGATTCGGCCTTGCCCTTTCTTTTGTTCTTCTTCTTCACGCCTCCAGAAGCCTTTGGCCAAGCCTTGGTAGACTGAGATGTCGAAGCGAAGTGCGCCTCGTGCTTCTTGCCCTTTAAAAGCTCTTTTTCTGCCTCTTTCAACATTGCCATCAACTCTTCAAGAGTATTTTCTTGGTTCATCATATTGTAGTTCATGATGAACCCACCCCAACTGTCAGGTAGAGACTGTAAGATCAAATCTATAGAAGTCTCAGCCTCGAAGACTATGCCCAGCTATCCCATCTGTTCGATGTCACAATCATCTGTGACACATGGTGCTCGACAGATGTACCCTTGACATACGAGAGTGAAATAGCTTCTTATGCAATTCGTACCTCTGCGATCTAAGGTTAGATCGATGAAGGTCCCTCAATTTCAACATCATTTCATAGGGATCCAATCCCTTATTTTGATGACAAAATTGTGGGGTCATTGCAGCAAGCATGATGAATTGAGCAGTTGAGTTGTCATCACTATGAGTCTTCCAAAGCTCAAGCTCAATCGGCTACTCAATTCCGGGCTTAGGTCCGAGATGTCTCTCTATTGTATAGAGCATCTTATCAACCCTCAGGACAATCCTGAGGTTCATATCTCATTCAGAAAAGTTTGCACCATTAAAGACATTTTCACCCATGATAATGTCCCTAACGTTGATCTTTCCGGTCATCTTGATTGCAATATCTAACTATTCAATTAACGATTTTGGGTACAGTCCAACTGTTACAAAAAAAAATATTAGTCCAACTAATATAAATATATAAAATGACGAAAATAATTTGAAATGCGTATTTGACAAGTATTTGAACGAAATTGCAAATTCAATACTGGCCTCCCACTATTTTTCGGTGAGCCTCTAACCCTCTGTTGAGTACTCGGGAAATCTAGTTTCCTAGTGGGCTAGGATCCCGTTAAATAACACACAACCTTGACTTTGGTCAACAAGCTGTATGATATTTAACTAGGTAGATCTCTAAGATCAATTGGATCTCATCCAATTCCTAGATCCGGTAGGTGGACCTCCAATTCTGAAATATATATACAATATATATGTCAATATATCCAATATATTTCATAACCTTTTCCTCTGAATCAACTAAGCCTTGGCTTTGGCTCAACAAGCTTAATGATTCCAGTTAAGCGGGACCCATTGACAATGGGAAAACTTCTTAATCCATGTCGATGAACAAAAAGTGACATTGACTTTGGCCAACAAGTCACAACTTGCCCAAAACATCCGATATGGAACAAAGCTTTCGTGGTTCAAACACATCCGCAATGGACATTGATCTTGAATTTGGCCAACAAACCAATGCCAATCTTGGATCTTGAGAGAACCACTCAATGGAAGGAAATCGCTTAATATTGGTTTGAGGGTTTTTCGCGTAAATTGGCAACCAATTTATTATCTTTGATTAGGTCTCATCATACACCCTTAAGCATGCATTCTAAAAGCATAATAAGGCGCGAAATAAATAATAATGATATGCGGATGGATATTTAACAAATTGTTCTTAGAAAAAATCTCCCAATTTCCTCTCCCCGGCTAGCACTATTCTAACCTCTACCCAATTACATAATACAATAAAGAAATTTCATTAACATTGAGGGGAATTGGTGAGAAGAGAAATACAAAGAGTCAAGAGATATAAGGCTGGACACGCAGGTCCAATTTAATAAATTATAAATTTATTACAACAATTTCCAAAATCACCCTTACCCATCTAATATCCATCTGATATACATTATTGATATAATACATCCATGTATTCACACAAAGCATGTTATTCAATCAATCTATTCCAATTAATTAATCTTTGAATTAATGATCATCCAATGTTCAAATAACTATTTGATTTGCGCGAGTCCAACTCGTTTAAGAATAAGTACACAAAGTGCGTATTCTTGAATTATAACGAACTACAATTTTAAATCCGATTTAATTTGTATTCAATACTAATTCTAAATTAATTCCAAATTAAATAATTACACTTATATTTGTGCCTTTTAGATTTAGATTCTAAATCCAATATAAATTGGTCTCAAAGGCCCAATTAACATCCAATGTCAATTTAATTAAAGTCCAATGAGCTTTTAATTAATTCTTAAGGCATGGACTTTGGCAACCAAAACCTAATTAAGGAATCACCCTATTTGCCATAAAATTAATTTTGGCCCATTAGGCCCAATTATTATATTTGGACTTTATGAAATGGTTTTAGGCCCAATTTGGATCCAATCCAATTGTCCTAAACCAACTTGGCCAAACCAAGCCCATTAAGCCCAAATACAACAATATTAGCCCAATTCAAAATTAAAGGCTTATTATAATTAATACAAAATTCCAAATCTCACATTAATTTTAATTAAAGTGTATTATCCATAATTAATTAGTTAAATTAATATTTCCAAACACCAATTTATCTAATTAATCATGCTTTAATTAATCAACTTATGTCCAACACCAATTGATGCAAAATCAATCTATATCACGCTTCTTCACTAACGGCAATATGCATAATTTTATATCCAATTTTGATTTCAATCTAATTAAATCAACAATCAATATACTCATCATGCTTTAAACACATCCAATGGTCTAAAATCAAAAATCACCATAATATATTCTAGGGTCATACTTTCGGCCATAGCAAGGAATTTGGGGAAAATTTATCCAATCAATTTTTCTCAAATTTTAATATGCATAAATCTAATTCATCATCATCCAAGCTCAACCAAACCATCAATTTGAAGAAATCATGCATAAATCATAAAAACCCCAATTAAAGTATATAAACCCTAAATTCATTTCATGCTTAGAAAAGGCTCTTGATACCATTCTTTTGTTCCTAGAACATGCAAAGGATCTTCTAACATGAAATTGGTGTGAATATTCAAAGAAGTTGCGGAAAAACTTACATTGATCGGTTTGCTTGGATGTAGAGATTTCAAAACTTTTGTGTTTGAGGAATAGCTCCGAGCTTCTCCTTGTGTTCCAAACTCTTGGGAATGGTTTCCCTAACACATTGGTTGACTCTTTTGTAGTGCTAGCTTGAAGAAAAATTGCAACAAAATTTCTTTCTAGGAGAGGGAAGCTCACGGCATTTGCAAGATGGAGAGGATAAAGTGTTTTGATTTTTTTGTGTTGTGTAATTGATTTCAAAAATCCAATTACCATTTACCAAAAATCCCATTAGGTAAATGTCATTCCAAATGAAATAAAATAATAAAATGTGTTGGTTGGTGTTGGTGTGTAAAACAAGCCATCCAAGATTTGATTTAAACATCAACCACTTCCATCACTAGTCAAACTAGTTGATGTAAGTCAAGTGGGTCCCACCACTTGTAAATTTCGAATTTAAGTCAAACAATCCAACACGCGACTTCGCTCGGCTCGGGTTCAGGTTCGTTTAGTTTCGAATTAACGAATTTGCTGTTGCGACATAATTAAATATTAAAGTCGCTTACCCGAATTAATTCTAAATTAATTCGTTTGCTCGAATTAAATCTAATTTTAATTCAGCATTGAAATCTAATTTCAATAAATATATCGAATATATTATTTAATCGATTAATTCCAAATTAATCGTTCTATCTCTTCTATTCGAATTTTAACCCAGATAAATTCTTGCCGTAATTAATCATAGATTAATTTCTCTCTCTCTAATTAATCCCAGATTAATTTCGTTCGAGTCAAACGTCATTGGTGAATTTTTGGGAAGCGACCCATGAGATCCCTGGATATATTGGCAGTAAATCCGGTCGTCGGACTATCCGAACACGTGCGTACCCCGTACCATATTCTTACCGATTTACAAGATATGGTTGGCTTCTAGCAAAGCACCGTGCCTACCCAATTCTCCAGAAGTATTCTTTTAAGGAATACATAATCTATACCAGGCGTAGTATACTAAGTATTGCGTATTGCGATCCAGCATCGGATGTCACATGCTAGGCCTGAGGCTGGAATTGTGTCTGCCCCATACGAAATATATATCAGATCACTAGGAACTAGTCACTTTAATCAGATAATCATGACCTTGTTATATTATCCCGATAGTTACAACATAATAGAGTATCAGTTCTGTATCCCTGTGTGATCATCATCTCCATATGACTGAAGTGACACTTCCATCTTGACATCACACCCAATACACTACGATTCTCAATAAACCTAGAAGAGGCGTACATAGAACCTGTTAAAGCCCCGGATGACCAAAACCAAAGTGTATTGATTGTCACAAGTATTAGCGATGCAAGTCTCAGGTTAGGACCAAATACACCTACCCTGATTTGGATTCCCATAGACACATAGTCATACTACCAATGGGATTCCGAGGGGTCTATCCAGAGCGAAGCTGTTTCTGTACCATCGGTAAACAGAACCTCATATTACACTTGCATGAGTATCCAATACCCAAATATATTACAACTATGTCGTTACGTTTCCATAACGCGCACAAGTATAACACTAGCTTATTCTACATTATCGATGTCCAGTCTCGATAATACTACGACTAAGTATATTTAATGATTAAACCTTTAGTGGATTGATACTGCCTCATATCTTATTAATCCGGAACTAATCATATGGACTTTTATCATTTATATATTCAAGTAATCTAATTACAAAATTATAAAATGACAATTTCCTTTGTCACATAGTTAATTTTTACAAAAACCACAATGTATTTTACAAATTGTGATACTATGGGTCATAATTGTCCAACATTGAAGTGTTGAATTTAAAAGATTTGGTAAGATTTGTCAATTTGAATAAATTATAAAATTAGGGTTCTTAACCCTTTCCAAATTTGGGGCTTTTCATATATGTGATGTATTATGGTGTGTATATGATGCATATTAATTTTTGGGTTGATTGGATTTGATCTTGGCATATTTTGAAAATAAAAGGACTAAATTACAAAAAACCGAAAATGTAGGGTGTGTTCGGCAATTAGCTAAAAATTGGGGATTTTATTTTAATCTAATTTTGATGAGTTGGACTTGTTAGAAATCATTTTAAAAATGATTTAGAATCATCCAAAATTGTATTTGACAATTTTGGGACTAAAATGATCAATTTGCAAAGTATTGAGGCAATTCGGTAATTACTAAGAAATTTGGTTTCTTGTGTAATTTTTCAGAATTTGATAATTGGATAATTAAATAAATAAGTTTATTTAATTGATCTAATAAACATTTTGAAATCGAAAAATTTTGATTTTCCGCGATTCCGCTGCGTTACCGGATTTTCGCCATAAAACACCTACAAAATGGTATCAGAGCGAGCCCGATTCTAGCCACCCTAATATGATTATGCCTTTTTAAATTCAATGTTTAATTTAATCTTTACTTGATGCATGCATGTGTTTATTTAATTTGATTAAATAAAGTAAAAAGCATCTTTTGTGGAAAATCTCTAATTAATAAGGTTTATGTTAATTATGTATTTGATGCATATTACATGGTCCGTCTTGTCAATATATTTTTTGGATACTTTTCTGTGACTACATCCGAGATCGTGCCAAAACTATGAGGGTGTAGCCGATAGAAATTTATTTATGTCGGATGTATATCAGATACTAGATAAATTCAAGAGAAAGCGGAATCCTGAACGTGCCAAAGCTGTTAGGGTTACGCAAGTAGCTTGAGTTTATCATTGACTAGTTTAACCTTGGTACGTCTCCTTGTGAACGTGCCAAAGCTGTCACAATGAGAAACGACCAGGACCGGAAACCCCGGAGTCTCTATTGAGAGATTGACAAGGAGTTGTCTACCTGATGAATATACGTAGGCGAGACCGTGCCAAAGCTGTGAGCTGAAATATATTCATGAGATCCACCTTTCACTATTTGTATTTAATTTAATTATTAAATCTTTGTATTCTGTTTGGGGATTACAATATTTCATGATTTAGTGGGAGGGGCATTTTTAGATTAAAAATCCATGATCTAGTTAATGCTTTTGATATTACATGAAATTGTTTTATATCTGCTAACCGTTTTTCGTAATCTATATGATAGATTTGTGACGACGGCATAATCGACTAATCCATTTGCGCGTATGTTGGATACGAACAAACTTAAAGGCGCTGAGAACTTCACTGATTGGGATTTGGATTTAAGGATTGTCTTTGATTCCGAGAAGTTGGGATATGTTCTTGAGGTTCCGCTGCCCATTGCTGTGTCTGAAAATGCAACACCGGAGGAACTCCAAGTTTTCCAAGCTTGGAAGATGATGATTTAAAAGTTAAATCATACATCATAAGTTTCATGGCACCAGGACTCAATAAACAATACTATGGCATGACATATGCGTATAGTATGATGATGCGATTAAGAGAATCGTTCATGAACCAAAAACAAATTGTTGTTCATAAAGTTGCGATGGAACTGTTCCATACGTGACTGGACGAAGGGCAAGCTGTGAGCTCGCATGTTCTTCACATGATCGATTTGATCGATCAACCGAGGCAACATAATCTCACTCTTAATGACATTCTCGGTAGGAGTGTCATTCTTGGTTTGCTCCCAGCTTCTTATTGCCAATTCGTGATGTACTTCAATATGAATGGGATTATCTGTTCCTACCATGAGCTGCATAGGATGCTGATCACGGCGGAAGAGGACTTAAGGAAGGGAGTACCGACTCGCCATCCGAAACCTACTTCATTTTCTGCTTCTTCCCAGACCTGGTCAAAGGGAAAGAAGGTTTCGATTCTCAACCACAGGGAAATATAACAAAGACCAAGAGGGCTTCTGACGACAAATGCCATCACTGTAGCAAAGTCGGGCACTGGAAAAGGAATTGTCCTAACTACATTGCCCAGATAACGAATGAGAGAGCATCTACATCAGGTACATTTATTTTTTCAGTTATTGATATCTCACTGGCTTGTGAAGTCGTTACATCCAGCTGGATTTTGGATTCTGCTTGTCCTGTTCACATTTGCAATTCGTTGCAGGTGCTGAAGGAAAGTAAGTAACTGAAGCCTGGAGAGATGCAATTGCGCTTTGGGAGTGGAGACTCTCTGGATGCAGTTGCAGTGGGAGTATGCGAGATCCCTTTGCCGAATGAGAACCTTTTGTTGTATGATTGCTACATTATATCGAGATGTGTAGCAAATATTATATCTCTTTTTGTATTAGATACAGAAGGTTATCGTATTAATATTAAGAACTGTTCTTTGTATTTATATGATAAACGTAATATTCAGATCCTTTGTTGTCCAAATGATCATGGTCATTACACATTGCATACTTCTAAAGATATTTTGAATACTGGGATTAATAAACGTAGTATATCTGTTGTTAATAATACTTAACTTTGGCATATGAGACTAGGTTATATAGGCGTTAAACGTCTTACCCAATTTGTTTGGAATGGTTTGATACTAGATCTCACCATTGAACCCTATCCAACTTATGAATCATGTATTCAGAGTAAGATGACCAAAGCCTCATTTTCTGGTGTTGGACACCGCGCCACTAACTTATTGGAACTCGTACATTCTAATGTATGTGGTCCACTAAGTCAGACTGCTCACAGTGGTTATTCGTACTTCGTTACATTTACTGATGATCTATCACGGTACGATTATGTCTATATGATGCGACATAAATAGGAAACCTTTGAAAAGTTCAAAGAGTTCCGAAATGAAGTAGAAAAACAAACTAGTCAATATATTAAATGCCTTCGATCTGATCGAGGCGGCGAATATATGAACAATGAGTTCATGGATTATATTAAGGGAATGAGATTCTCGCTCAATATACTCCTCCAGGTACTCCAGCACAATGGAGTGTCTGAGAGGAGAAATCAGACTTTATTGGATATGGTTCGATCAATACCAAGTTTTACAAATTTGCCCTATTTCTTATGGGGCTACTCTCTTTTAACAACTGCACATCTTTTGAATAAGATTCCTTCAAAAGCTGTTCCTACGACTCCGTATGAGATATGGACCGGTAGGAGACCAAATCTTAGTTATATTAAGGTTTAGGGTTGTCCTGCCTATGTTAGGATGACTCAGCAAGATAAGTTTTCACCTCGAGGGAAAAAGTTTAGGTTTGTTGGATATCCTTCTAATACGAAGGGATATCTGTTCTATGATACCGAACATCGAAATGTGTTCGTGGCTCGCTTCGCAAAATTTCTAGAAGTAGAATTTTTGTCTGAAGGTGGTAATCATAGACATGTTGAACTTGATGAAGTCCAGCCTGAAAATAATGAACCAATGGAGGAACCTGAAGTTCAAGTAGATGAAGAAACTTCAACACATACACTTCATAGCTCACAAAGGGTATCTAGACCTCCTGAACGCTTGTATTTGATACAAGAAAAGAGTCTCGATGTTCTTTTAGTTGAAGAGACTGATCCTTTTACCTATAGAGAATCGATGTTGGACATCGACTCCATGAAATTGCAAAGTGCCATGAAATCCGAGTTAGACTCAATGCATGGGAATCAAGTTTGGGACTTGGTTTCGCTTCCCGAAGGAATTGTTCCTATCGATTGTAAATGGGTTTACAAGAGGAAGCGCGGGCCTGATGGAAATGTTGAAACCTATAAGTCCCGACTGGTAGCAAAATGTTACACGCAGCGACTTGACGTCGACTACGATGAAACCTTTTCGCCAGTAGCTACGATTAAGTCTATGAGGATTTTGCTTTCAATGGTTACGTATCATGACTACGAGATTTGGAAAATGGATGTCAAAACGGCTTTTCTAAGTGGATTTCTTGATGAAGAAATCTATATGGAACAGCCGGAAGGTTTTACGTCCAGCAAAAACTCGGGTATTGTATGTGAGCTTAAGAAGTCCATTTATGGACTTAAACAAGCTTCACGAAGTTGGAATCTTCGATTCGATGAGATTATTATATCGTCTGGTTTTCTCAAGAATTCGGAAGAATCCTGTGTGTATTAGAAGGCCAGTGGGAGCATGGTCGTATTTTTAGTCCTCTATGTTGATGCCATCCTAATCATTGGGAATGATATAAGGATGATGCAAGGCGTAAAAGCTTACCTATGTAAGAATTTCTCCATGAAGGACCTGGGAGAAGCTTCATATGTTTTAGGCATAAAACTCTATAGAGATAGAGAAAGGAAGATGATTGGGTTATCTCAATCAACGTACATAGATAAGATCTTGGAACGGTACAATTTTGGTAACTGTAAGACATCAAATATACCGTTCAGACATGAGATTCATCTTTCTAAGAAGATGAGTCCACAAACAGAAGATGAGAAGGTTAGATGTCTAACCAACCTTATGCTTCATGTTTGGGTAGCATAATGTATGCCATGTTATGTACTAGGCCTGATATCGATTTCGCTGTTAGCATAACCAGTAGATATCAGTCCAATCCAAGCAAGGTACCAAGTGAAGATAATGTAGCAGACCCACTTACGAAGGCCATACCTTCGAAGTTATATGATAAACATGTGGAGTCGATGGGTATTAGATACAATCGATATTGGCACTAGAGCAAGTGGGAGATTTTGTTAGGGTTGGTGCTCAGAGCGCCAATTCCCCATTGTATTTCCTTGAAAATACTATTGTAAAGGTTTTATTTTGAATAAAATTAGCAGTTTCTATTAAATAATATATCTTCTTATATGGTAAAGACGTAATAGACCTTAGGATGATTAGTCATGATACAGTTGCAAAAGCGTCGCAACTGACATTGAGTTGTATCATTACGTTGTCATTCTTAGACAGTTCTGGTCAAGGTTTACACTACTTGGTCAGTAAAGTAAACCCGTTGAGACCGGTACATTTTGTATACTGGAATATATGATTCCAATGGTTTCTCAATGAACCATGAGTCTTGGAGACTCATATAGATATGTAGGTGTTTATAGCGGATAAACACTGAATGACTCACAGAAGATTCTTAATGGATGGTACACCAACGTCAATAAGAATCTTCTCGGGTTGAGTAGAATTTGTGATTCTTCGACTTGAGATACCACTGTGGGCACATGATACATCTTCCACACTTAGATGGCAGTCACGTCACAGATCGATTTAGATCAGACCTCCGCATGTTCGTTGGGTGTGGACAGATCCTCAGGATGTCCTGTGTGTGTCGAGATATGATCCGTCAGTTCTGTGTACAGAGCATAGGTAGTCCATATATGATTAGCAATCAGATAAAAACCATGGGCCCGTTGTACACTTTAGAAATCAGTTCTAAGTGTTCTTATAGAGATTGCTAATAGAGACGTCGACGGGATTGTCCCTATAGAGATTTGACGTTTACATCTATATCTCTGGGATATATCCGGATACCTGTGACGGAGGAATTATACATATGGCATGACCTCGACATGTATGATTCAACGAGTTTATCCGTGGTCGTCATAATTTACGGGTGGGTAAATTATGAACACGAAATTGGATTTCGTGACGGATATGCTTGAATCTAGAGTCTCACTAGTGAAATATACTCGTACAGTACTAGGGCAACTTTTATGAATAATACTGATTATTTATAAGTCGTTTAAAGGTTAAACGAAAAATACATACGATGGGACCTAATAGTCATTTCCTAATTATTGTGTATTTATACTTGATGATAGATTTTGTTAAATACACATTAATTAAATGTCAAATTGTGATATTTGACTAATATCATAAATATATATGTATTTGGATATTTAATGTAAATATAATACATATATTTAAAATATTTGTATTTAAATAATTATTTAATTATTTAATTATTAAATAATTAAATTAATTAAAAATATAAATATCTTAAGTTTTGATATTTATTTGAAATGACTAGAGTTGCTTTATTTGACTTTAAGAAAATCATTAAATGGTTTGATGATGACTTATACTAGTTGATAAAGCAAATTATTGAAACAAAAATTAAAATATCTAGATATTTACCATATACCAAAATTCGGCCAAGGCTTGTTGGTGGAGGTATATATTGTTTTTTTTTTAATTTTGTTAGGTTAAGGGTTCATAAGTCACAAAAACAAACACAAAAGAGTTGAGAGAAAAAGGTTTGAAGGCAAAGAAGAAAGCTTGAAAAATCTTTATTTTTGTAAGTTTTTCTTTAAAGTCTTCAACATAGAAAATGTTTCTAACATGCTTAGCTTCAATATATGTTGCTAGGATGTTGTCTCTACACTTATAGTTTGTGTTTTAATTGGTTGTGAACTTGAATGAAAGATGTATGCATGTATGGTTTCCAAGTGAGCTTGAAATGGTTTCATAAGCTCTCTTTTAATTATTTGATAATCAAGTTGCCATTCTAGAGTTGCCAAGCCACTCATTGATGACCTAAAATTTTTCTTGAGTTGTTTCATTATGGTGAGACTTGTTTGGTGTGGTAAAGAATGAATTAAAGTGTCGGATTTAAAAGATTTGTCAATTTGAAGAAATTATAAATTTAGGGTTCTTAACCCTTTCCAAATTTTGGGCTTTTCATATATGTGATGTATTATGGTGTGTATATGATGCATATTAATTTTTGGGTTGATTGGATTTGATCTTGGTATGTTTTGAACATAAAAGGACTAAATTGTAAAAAACCGAAAATGTAGGGTGTGTTCGGCAATTAGCTAAAAATTGGGGATTTTGTTGCGATCTGAGTTTGATGAGTTGGACTTGTTAGAGATCATTTTAGAAATGATTTAGAATCATCCAAAATTATATTTGACAATTTTGGGACTAAAATGATCAATTTACAAAGTATTGGGGCAATTCGGTAATTACTAAGAAATTTGGTTTCTTGTGTAATTTTTCAGAATTTGATAATTGGATAATTAAATAAATAAGTTTATTTAATTGATCTAAGAAAAATTTTGAAATCGGAAAATTTTGATTTTCAGCGATTCCGATGCGTTACCAGATTTTCGCCATAAAACCCCTACAGGAGCATCATGCGTCTTCTTCAATAATTATGTCCTAAGGTTCTCGTAATTTGGAACAAAGGGAATTCCTCCCTTTGCATAGAGCGTACCAACATCTACCCAATACTTTTGAATCTAACCATCAGCAACATTTTTCATTAGTCGAAGATAAACAGGGTCAGAAGGTGATACATTCCTGATTCGACCTAGAAAGTCACTCTCCAAGACCGAAATTACCACAACTGACTCTACCACAGCCTTGTGACTAAGAGCATCCGCAACTTGGTTATGCCTCCCAGGTCGAAGCTCTCACTCAAAGTCGAACTCAACAAATATCTCTTGCCACCGAGCTTGCCTGAGACTAAGCTTCTTCTATGTTTTGAAGAAAATATTGGCAACATTGTCTGTAACTATAGTGAAGTGCGAACCCAACAATTAACTCCACCAAATGCTTAGGTAGTGAACTGTTGGGGCGGATGTGGAATCCCTAGGGTCAGATCGGTACCCCACGTAACGGAAATAAGTCTAACCCATGGATATCAAGCATGGGTGTAATTTTAAATAATATAATGAAATACTATATTCATTACGAGTGTATAGGAAAAAATCGGGGCTGAATCGTAGTCCGGAAACTCCAGAACAGGAGAAAACAAATTTCAACAAGTGTAGCGCGTACCGTACGCGCTACAGCTCAATATTTTTTTCATTTGTTTTCAAAAAAATAACATAAGGCAATAGGATTTTCTACCCTAAATCCTTTCAACCTTCCCTAAACACTCTCAAAATATCCAAAATTAATTTTTAACATCAAAACCAACATCAACACATGTTATAGAAAAAAAAATCATATTTTTCAAAATATCAAATATTTTTACAAAAACATAAATTTATCCTAATTACGCACATGCGTAAATTTTGAATCCAAAACACAAACCAAATTAGAATCCCAAAAAGAAATATCTCATGAACGATTCTAATTCACCTAAAGGTGGTCAAGTGATTCTAGAATGGTAGCCATAGCTCTAATTTTAATCTAGAGTTCTAAACTCTTATTAATTATTCAATGTCTAACATGAACATCTTTGACCTAATTAACAAGCATATTGTGTTTATACTTCTAAAGCACCTAACACAATTTTATTAGCCTCATTTCAAGATTAAGTTATATAATCATGCATCCAATACATAAAAGAACATAGCTTAAGAGAAGTTCAAACTTACCTAGCAAGCTTGATGCAAAGATCCAATCTTCTTCTTTTTGTTGAAATGGTTGGAGAACTTCCAAGATTTCCAAGCTTCACTCCAAGATCCAATCTTGATTCTAATGCTAGCAACCTTTACTTTAAGATCCAATCTTGATTTCTCATAGATGAAATATTTTAGAGACCTCACAAGCTTCTCTACACACTTCTCTAACCTAAGCTAACTTCTCCAAGAATTGCTTGTACTTAGTTTTCTCAAACTTTTGCTTTGCTTAATTAAAACCATCCTAAAGCTTGCTATTTATAGCAAAACTTAGGCAACTTTTAATTAATAAAAGTTGTAATCAACTTTTATGTGGGCTTAATATAATTTGTCAAAATATGTATAATTAGGTGTGACTAATCTCCATTGTCTACCACTTTAATTTAATCCAATTAAATCAAGACAATGATTATGAAATGCATTAATTCAATGTTTTCCACTTTGATTTAATCCAATTAAATCAAGTCAAAGCCAACTATTATTACATATTTACAATTACCATAATATCCTCAAATGGTAGAGATAATTATGATTTTACAATTAAGCCATTGTGTACTTATTGAATTAATCCAATTAGGTCAAAGTAAATAATCAATGTTATCCAATAACACTTCATTATCTTAGTAGATAATTATAATATCAAATATTATCTTTTATTCAAATTAATCGGCTACCCAAGTGCTCAAAAGGTACATTTCATATTGGGACTCTCTAAGTTCAGACATGTTCGTCATATAAGCCTAGCTAATATGTACGCAATTCGGCCACCTCTGAATTCACGAAGAACACGAACGACCTTTCTGAACTATACAAGTCAAGGTCATCACATATGTTTAACAATCCCTCCCTCGTAGGCTATCTGAGTTGTGCTCAGGAAACATAGAATACACCATCAAGTTTCTGAGATGCACATCTCATATCGACATGTCCACGATTCTTCATAACTGATGCGACCCACCCTAGGTGATCGACTTTGGCCAAAACTTTAAGAATCATGACTTTACTCACATGGATACCTAAACCCCTTATGGCACACATACGGGCTGACAAATCTTATCTTGCTTCGCACATGATTACTGAGTGCATCGGTCCACACCCAACGAACATCTAGAGGACGGACCATGAAAGGTTTCTGACATACATTGCATCAAAGTGTGGAGGATCTCACACAAAATCAATGATATCCTATAGTTAAAGGATTACATATGCTACTCGACTCGAGGAGATTCCTATTGATGGTGGTGTGTACTTCCAACTATTAGGAATCACATGTGAGTCATCCAGTATTCGGTCCAACCAATACCCATATGTCTATACGAGTTTCCAAAACTCATGGTACATCGGGTTAAACCATTAGAACTCCAATTCCAATATACGACATGTGCTAGTCTTCTAGGTTATAGCAATTCGACCGTATTCCAAAACCAACGACTAGGAATATATATACTTTAAGAATAATTTACAATAGCAATATTTATCCCAATTTCGGACCACCTAGTGTCCAGTATTACTACAAGACTATTCTAAGGTCGATGTCATTCTTATCATATCTATACATCAATCTAATATGCATAATGACAATACCATTAATAAAGTATGAAATGAAAATATAGTTATTTTATTAATAAATAATAAAAAATACAATTCTGATTGGCACTCCAAACACTAACTCCAACAAACTCCCACTTGCTTAGTGCCAATCTGGATGGTACCGAAGTCCCATCTCCTCCGCATGTTTATCGAATAACTTAGGAGGTATAGCCTTTGTAAGCGGGCCTGCTATATTGTCTAGTCCTTGAACCTTCAAGACCAATATGTATTTTCTTTCAATTATATCTCTAATTGCGCGATATTTTATTCCCACATGTTTAGACTTGGAATGCGCTCTCGGCTCTTTAGCCTACGCAATGGCTTCGCTATTATCACAGTACAATGGGATCGAATTCGCAATACTAGGCATAACTTCTTTAGCAGCTTTTGAAGCCGTTATAAATTCTGCCTCAGTGGTGGAATCAGCTGTTGAGCCTTGCTTTGAATATCTCCAGCTAATCGAACGCCGTTAAGTGTAAATACGTAACCTTATATAGATTTTCTATCATCTGGATCTCCCTGGAAGTCGGAGTCTGTATAACCCTTAACTTGTAGCTCATCTTCTCCATATATCAGAAATTATCCCTAGTTACTTTAAGATATTTCAGAATATGTTTCATGGCTGTCCAATGATCATTACATGGAATAGATTGATATCGTCTGGTCACATCTCCATCGGTGTCTTTAAATTATTGGCAGTTGATGGAGATCTATTTATAACATAACATGCTGTATGAACTGCTTCTGCCCAAAAACACTTTGGTAGACTAGCTGTTCTGAGCATAACTCTTACTCTTTCCAGCAGCGTTCTATTCATCCTTTCTACCACCCCATTTTATTGAGGAGTGTAAGGTGTAGTTATCTGTCTTTTGATGCCTTATTGCTGAGAATATGAATCAAAATCCTTGATGCAATATTCTCCTCCATTATTTGTCCTTAAACACTTGATTCTCCTTCCAATTTCAACTTCAATTTGTGCTTTGAAGTTTCTGAAAACTGGCATCACATTTGACTTGTTCTTGATCGGGTACACCCAACATCTTCTAGAAAAGTCATCAATAAATGATACAAAATATTTTGCTTTCCCTAGAGATTGAACTGGTGCTTCCCAAACATCAGAGTGAATCAACTCTAAAATGGTCTTACTCCGGGCACTTGACTTGCTGAATTTTATTCTGTTTTGCTTACTTGTGACACAATGCTCATAAAACGATAGACTAACTGCTTTCAAGTCTGGGAGTAGCTTTTGATTGACGAGAATCTTTATTCCCTGTTCTGACATGTGGCACAGTTTTCGGTGCCACAAAATAGAAGCTTCCTCTCCAGAATCCATTGATGTTACTGATGCAGTTGCTTCCTGAATCAAGTCTCCCAAGAGCATATACAAGTTTGCTGAGATATTTTTAGCTTTCAAGACAGTAAGTGCTCCTTTCACCATTTTAATACCCCGTTTTCAACAACGGTCTTCTATATGAGGTCATCTTGTTGGGGTTTTGGGCGAAGGGCGCGGCGGAAGCGCGGTTCGGGCAAAATCATAATTTTAAAACTTTTTCAAATTACCGAACAAATTATTCAATATCTAATATGAATAATTTATTCATATTTCACCTAAACACATTTATTCGATATCAAATAACGACATAAATAAGGTAGAAACTTCGCAAAACGTTTACGAAAATGTTTTTCCGCAAAATGACGTAATATACATTTTTGACCGAACTGACCACCCAACACTTATGGGGACCGTCTAGGTCAGCCCAAATAGTGTTAGGACAGTTCATGGGCTGCCCGAACAGTGACAAATTCACTATTTGGACAGCCGTCACCCGGTTGGCTCGAAAGTCACCCGGTAACGTCGTTTTTCACCGTTTTCGCTTATTTCAACTCCGAAACAATTTCTGGAAATTATTCCAACACCCAAAACACATCTAATACATTCATATGACATCAAATTCATCAACATAAACCTAGATTTTCCAGATCTGATCCAGAAATCGAAAATGCCAATTTTCATGCTTTAAATCCAATTTTTCAAGATTAATCCAATTAATCAAAACACCAATCAAAGTCACCACACATGAACCACCCAAGAACAATTCTAGGAATTAGAAGAGTGGTAATAGCACTCTATAATGGCAACATATCATCTAATGTTCAAATTGAAAGGTCATTTGCTCTCATTCTAAAAAACTCTCAAGTCTTGGTAAGTTTGAAGAGCTCTCACATTTTCAAGGTATTCTTCAATCTCGTACTCTTATTCTTCAGTTTCTTCAACTTTTTCTTGAAGTAGATTCAAAATTTTCTTGTATACTTAGGCAATATGATCTTTAAATTTTGGTAAGATAGAAAAAAAATATGTTTGAAGACTGTAGGCATTGTATTTTTGCATGGTTCGATGATGAGTCTCATGTAGGGGCACTGCATGAAAGTTAAGGAAGGTTGTATTATCTATATACTAGAGAGAAATCATATACATCCTGACGGATATAAAATCATATGTCCGGCCGAACATAACCATCACCTCCTACTGAATACACTTACATATCGGGCCGGACATGCTTCGCGTTTTCAGTTTTACAGAATGACTCAATCTATTTCCTTCTTAGCCAACTTCTATATACTCATATCATTTCCATCTTTAAACACTTTCCCCAATTATACTTTCCATATTAACACTTTCCATAACTACCAATTGCCTTATTAAAGATTTCCTCCTTAAAAGAGATTATTCCTTTCTTAAACTAAGAAACCATCACTATAAAAGAATAAATTTACACAAACCAATGAGACTTTTCTGGAATTGAATTCTGAAGTTTTTTAACCGATCCTCTGTAAAAAATAATGAAACACACGCACCTAACAACCAAACAAAGATCCAAACCCTTTAAGTCACTCTCTAGTAAATAAAGCCAAGAACCAGCCAAAACTCTCAGACGTGTTCTCGGAGTCGAGATACACCAAAGACAAGACCTTATGGCCCTTATCACTTAATTCTGCACTTACTAATTTGACATAGTATTTCCGGCTAGACGTACTGCATTTCCGGCCGTATAAAAGGCTACATCTAGAAGAACACTTTACCATTGTATATAGGATGGAAACCCATATGTAAATTTCATAGGTGAATCCGAATAGACAGTAGTGTGGTCTGCACTTGGGATGCAACTCTACGTACCAAGAGCTACAAGGGGTAGCCTTGACAGAGCCTATTTCTCAAGATTTACATGGAGTAGCCTCAGCTGAGCCTCAAACTGTGGTGGTAAAAGCGTCATATGGGGCCATTGCTTCCTCAAAGAAGCGCAAGGCAATCGACGAGCCAAATAAGAATCTGGAGAACTAGATTATCAAAATTTTCATGGGACGACAGCTATCTCCGACCCTTCCAACATTTCTAAGTTTGTTCGGGGACTATTGCTTGAGAAAGACGAGAGTTAGTTGGCTGACCTGGGCCCTCTAGAGTCAATCAATAAGGTTGTGGCTCGTAATTACCAGGTAAAGGCCTTTCCATATTTGTGTCTATTTGATTGATTGCCCAATGACTAACTTGTCTATTTCTTCAGGCTTTGGAATGCAACATTTTCCAACAGAAGTATATCGAATCGAGCCAAAGGTAGATGAGGGATTTTGAGTAAACCAACATAGCCATGAGGAAAGAGAACGCCGAGTTGAAGGCAGTGCATGAAGACTGATCACGAGCTTAAGGCTACACATACGACCCTGAATGTGGGAGGGAGACATTGAAGGATGAGATTGAGGCCAACATTGAGGGGCTAGAGAGCCTAATAGGGGAGAAGGAAGCGCTAATGGAGTGGTTGAAGGGGGTCATCTACGAGGCAATGCTGGCAAAGAGAACCAGTCTGATGAAGTAATTTTTGGCCGGAGAGCACAAAGCTTGGACTCCCAATAAGTGGATTCGGGAGCACACCTGGTACGAAGTTGGGCTCTCTTCGTCAGATGAAGAGGGCGAAGAGGATGAGGAGGTTGTCCCACGAGGTGAAGTGGTGGCAAAATTAAAAGGAAGACGATCCCTTCAAAGGCCGAATAAAAGTCCACTAAAATATAGGAGGTTCCTAAGGAGGCCGAAGAGGTGGTCGTGGAGATTGGAGGGGATTCGGGCCTAATGGAAAAAGAAAATCTCACCTTATAGGAAGACCCATCTGCTGACAATCAAGATGTCCATGTTGTTGATATCCATGCCGTTGATCTCCCTGCTGTTGAAGTTCCAAATGTTGAAGATGTCGAGGTCTAGTTTTTTTTTTCCTAACTTAATATTTTTGTAACTAATTTGATATGTAAATAAATTACCAAAGATTTGTAAAAACTTAACCTTTTAATGAATGGAAATTTTTTCTTGTGACTATCTTTTTCAAAGCATAAATAATTTTGCAAACGCGAAGTTGGTCAGAGTTTTTGGTCGCTGAGTCTTTATGTCAATTTTAAGATTTAACCTCAGATGAAGAGCGAGTCATGGTCATTTGGCTTCACTGTCTACTCGGGACTTAGACTCAGATAAAGGCCAGATCCAGTCACCTTTTTTTTGACTCAAGACTTTTAGCTAAAGATGGGGAAAGACTAAGTCTTAACCAAGTGATCTAATCGATTCAAGACTTGGGAATAGGTGAAACATAGGTCTTAGTTACGTCAATGTCGTATGAGATAGATATAATATAATAACTTTAATATATTAAGAGAGTTTTCACCAAGTATTGATTTGGAAAAAATAAAAACTTTGAAGCAAAAAATTCTAAGTAAAAATCTACTAGTAGTAGTTTCTCTAGTCACTTGTCGAGTGGCTAGTCTGTGACTACTAGTCCATTGGGTCTACATGTAGTATCGTTTGAGTTGCACTGCATTCCAGTTCTTCTAAATGGGCTTTCTATACTTTTTTTTTCAACTTATATGATCATTGTCCAACGACTTTCGAAATTATGTATGTGTTGGGACGGTAGTGAGACCCCTAGTCAGATCGGTGTCCCGTGCAACGAAAGTAGGTCTAACCCATGGATATCTAGCATAAGTTTATTTTTAAAATATTTTTATGGAATACTATATTCTGTTACGAGTCCGTTGGAAAAAATCGAGGCAGAATCGGAGTCCGGAAGCTCAATAACAAGAAAAACAAGTTGGAGTACGAGCAGTGTGCGACGAGCGTGCTACATTACGCGAGCGCACTGTGCACATTTTGCGCCTTTTTTTAATTGCTTAGAGCTTTCCTTCAGCTCTCTGGAAATTGCTTAGAGCTTTTCTTCAGCTCTCTTTCCAGAGAGCTAAAGGAATTACGGTATTTCACCCTAATTTCTTCCGATCTTCCGTAAACATTTCAAAAACACCCAAAATTAATTTTTAACATCAAAGCCAACATCAACATATGTTATAGAATTAAAATCAAGTTTTCTAAAATATCAAATATTTTTACAAAAATATAAATTTATTCGAAATACATACTTGCGTAAAATTTGAATTCAAAACACCAACCAAATTAGAATCCCACAATGAAATGACTCATGAATAATTCTAGGTCAATAAAAGGTGGTCAAGTGATTTTAGAATGGTAGCCATAAATCCAATCTATAATCTAGAGTTTCAAACTCTAATTTAATGTTCAATATCCAACACGAACATATTTGACCCAATTACAAGCATATTGTATTTATACTTCAAAAGCATCCTAATATAATTACTTAGCCTAATTTCAACATCAAGATATGTTATTATGTACCTAATACATAATTCATCACTATATATTTTACTAATGAAAACTCACTAATGAAAAACATAGCTTTTGGAGAAGTTCAAACTTACCTAGCAAGGTTGATTCAAAGATTCCAATGCTAGCAAGCTTCACTCCAAGATCCAATCTTGATTTCTCCATATTAAATATTGTAGAGATTTCACAAAGATTCTCTAAACACTTCTCTAACTTAGACTAATTTTTCTAATTCTTGGTTGTATTTAGCTTTCTCAAGCTTGATTAAAATCTTGTAATTTATAGCAAAACTTAGGCAATTTTTAATTAATAAAAGTTTTAATCAACTTTTATGTGGGCTTAATCTCATTTGTCCAAATATGTATAATTAGGTGTGACTAATCACATTTGTCTTCCACTTTGATTTAATCCAATTAAATCAAGACAAAGTTTAATTAATGTATTAGATACATGTCTACCACTTTGATTTAATCCAATTAAATCAAGCCAAATACACCTATAATTACATATTTACAATTACCAAAATAGCCTCAAATGGTAGAGATATTTATGAATTTATAATTAAGTCAATGTGTAATTTTGGATTAATCTAATTAATCAAATTAGGTCAAAGTAAATAATCAACGTTATCCATTGATACTTGATTATCTTAGTTGATAATTATAATATCGAATATGATTTATTATCAAAAATTATCGGCTACCCAAGTGCTCAACGAGTACACTTCATATTGTGAGACTCTCTAAGTTCAAACATGTTTGTCATATAAGTGTAGGACACAGAAATCAGTGACGTTGTTCTAAGCTCGCGACCTAGTCGAGAGTACGGAGTAGCCCACGGGGGAACTAAACCGAAGAAATAACATGGAGTCGCCACCCAGTGTGAACTGGGAAAATGATTTAAGGCCGCACTCACCCCTCGCAAGGGAAGACCTCAAACCGTTGGGTTCGGAATGGTCCCTTACTTATGCCACTTATAATGAATGGATTTGTGCAATAATCTAACCAAGTCTACACAACAATAACCTACGACTAAGTTCGCATACAACCTATATCTAAGTTTGCATATAACCTATATCTAAGTTTGCATGCATAAAAGTAAGTCGACATAACAGCAAGCACACAATTTCATAAACATATTAAATAAATCAATACGGAAAGATAAATAAACAGTAACGGTAAAAGCATAAATATTAAAAAGAGCTAACTAAGCATGTGATGAGGAAATGAATAACTAAGGAAATAAACATGCAAAACATGAGGAAGGAATCTATCCAGTCCATGCGCGTTCGTGTAGCGTTCGTAAACGTGTTCGAACGGTAAATAGAATGCACGCGTTCGAGTAGCGTTTGATAACGCATTCGAATTGTAAATAGAATACACGCGTTCGAGTAGCGTTTGATAACGCGTTCGAACGAGCCGAGGCAGAATGCATACGTTCATGTAGTGTTTGATAATGCTTTCGAACAGAATCACAAAAAACTATACCTCTAATCACATAACACCTAAATCATGCATAAAAAAGAACATACTAAACAACTAAATCATGCATAAGAAATAAATGGCATACTAAATGCCTAAATCATGCATAAAAATAACATACTATTTCTAATAAACAACGAATAAACATAAATTTGGATGAAACAAAATATGTGTGTCTCTCAAGCGGTACGTGGCATTGTATCCCGAGTGCAGACCGCACTACCGTCCATTCGGATTCAGCTATGAAATTTACGTCCGGGTTTCCATCCGATATACTATAAGAGAGAACACATATTTCATTCATCCCATGGCCATAGCATACATTAACCAACAATACTCATGCGAAGAAGTATTAACAAATAATAGAAAATAAGCGGACGTAAATATAAAAGGGTGCCCTCAGGTCTAACCTCTTAAGTCGTCTCTTGAAAATGCGCTACGCGGTTGTCGCAAGGGTTGATGCTCCACAACTTTTCCGATTTACTCGTTCGTTATTTTCCTTCGCTGCTTTGCTATTTTGGGTCGCTGTTTGCTCTGTTTTACTGCTGTTTCTGGTCACGATTTTGTCTTACTGTTTTGCAGTAATTAGGGACTATTTTTTAAGTGGTTTTTGCGATGGTAGAATGGTGTTTTTCAGTGCAGTTTTTGGTGGTATAAGGGGGGCTGTTGTTGGGGACTGTTTTGTGGTATTTTGGGGATAGTTTCTGGACAGTTTATGCGATGGTAATGAGGCTGCTGTTGGGGACTATTTTCGGTGGTCAAAAGGGGCTGCAGTTCCTGGACAGTTTTGATAGTTGTGGGGGAAATTCCTTGACAGTTTCGGTGGTCAGAAGGTGCAGTGCAGAGGCTGATTTTCGGTGGTTAAAAAGATGCAGTGCAGAGGCAGTTTTTGCGTGAATAAAAGGTGCATTGCAGGGGGTGATGGGCAGTGCAGTTTGAGCGTGGATGGGAAGTGTTTTTTTAGCGTGAATGCTTGTTGTAGTTTGGCGGCAGAGGAGAGGGATTTTGGAGTGCTTTTTGCGTGAATGAGCTAGGGTGTAAAGGGTTGGTTTAGGCTTCTTTTTATAGGCAAGGGTTGGGGTTTACCTTATGTGAATAGGGAAAGAATATTGTGTAATTATGGGGGAATATTTTAATTAGTGTGATATAAGGAAAAATCTATTTAATTAGGGATGTGATTTGGTTTGATTTGATCTATTTTGATTAGGGATATGATTTAATTGCATTTGGAAAGTGTTTGATGAGATTTGATTTGAATCTTTTAATTTGGGAAGGTGATTTGTCTTGATTTTAGCATGTGTTTAATGTGTGATTTTGTTATTTTGGAATGAGGTGGGCGTGGCTTAAGGTAATTTGGGCGTGAGTTTGGTCCATTTGGGTGGGCTTGGTGTGTGGCTTGCGAGGGTTTGGGCTGAGGATGAATTTTAAAACAGAGGTCCAACGAGCGAACCCACAGCTAAACAAACGAATTTAGTCCAACAAGATATCAATTTCTGACTTTTCCATTCCGATGTCCGTATCCCGCGACTTCCACAACTTAAAGTGGTAGTGTCTCCATGTGAGACTCATCATTGGGACTTATATGCAAAAATGCAGTGCCTACAGTCGCCCCCACTTTGATGGGACTTGTGCAGTGTGTGACAATAACAATCCTATCAAAGTTATGCAATGTATTTTTACTTATCTGGCTCGCCAACTGCCACCTGACTTGCCTGTTGCTTCGAACTGAGTTGATATGGTGGCGAGGTGCCTCGATCCCTGGGCTTCGTTCCCGAACCACCGAATGTAGGCTTTATACCTAAACTATGTTGATGATGCAGTGGGCCCTCGACCCTGGGACGCATCTCGGAACTGCAACTGATGTGTGGGCCCTCGACCCTGGGACACATCCTAAAACTGATGATGTAGTGGGCCCTCGACCCTGGGACGCATCCCAGAACTACAACTGATGATGCAGTGGGCCCTCGACCCTGGGACGCATCCCGGAACTGCAACTGATGTGTGGGCCCTCGACATTGGGACACATCCTAAAACTGATGATGTAGTGGGCCCTCGACCCTGGGACGCATCCCGGAACTACAACTGACGATGTAGTGGGTCCTCGACCCTGGGACGCATCCCAGAACTGCAACTGACAACGGGGGCCTCGACCCTAGGACGCATCCCAATATCGCTGACAATGTGGGCCCTCGACCTTGGGACGCATCCCAAAACTGATGCTGATGTGGGCCTCGCCCTCAAACCGATACTGATGTGGGCCTCACCCTTAAATTGATACTGATTTGGGCCTCGCCCCAAGCTGTTACTGATGTTGGCCTCGCCCTTAAACTGATACTGATGCTGATGTGGGCTTCGCCCCCAAGCTGATACTGATGTGGGCCTCACCCCTATTGATGTGGGCCTTGCCCCCAAACTGATGCTGATGTGGGCCTCGCCCCCAAACTGATGCTGATATGGGCCTCGCCCTTAAACTGATACTAATGTGGGCCTCGCCCCAAGCTGATACTAATGTGGGCCTCGCCCTTAAACTGATACTGATGATGATGTGGACTTCGCCCCCAAGCTGATACTGATATGGGCCTCACCCCTAAATCGATACTGATATGGGCCTCGCCCCCAAACTGATGCTGATGTGGGTCTCGCCCTCAAACCGATGCTGATGTGGGCCTCACCCCCAAACCGATACTGATGCGGGCCTCACCCACCAAATCGATACTGATGTGGGCCTCGCCCGCAAACCGATACAGATGTGGGCCTCACCTTTAAACTGATACTGATGTGGGCCTCACCCCCAAACTGATACTGATGTGGGCCTCGCCCCCAAACTGATGCTGATGTGGGCCTCGCCCGCCAAATCGATACTGATGTGGGCCTCGCCCGCAAACCGATACTGATGTGGGCCTCGCCCTTAAATTGATACTGATGTGGGTCTCAACACTGGGACTCATCCGTGAAACTAATACCGATGTGGGCCTCAACCCTGGGACTCATCCCCGAAACTAATACTCATATGTTGCTGCTTCTGGTTGGCTTCCATTTGCCGCTTCTTTCTTTTCTTCTTTGAAACCTATGAATACAAAAAAAATAAAACACAACAAAACAAAAGAATGCAAATACATTACTTGTATGCATGCATTCATGAATGGATTTCCTATCCCGTTGGGTTAGGTCTTCAGCTAGTGACTGCTCGGTCTTCTTTTCCTCAGGCAAAATATTACTTTAATCTGTCCACGTTGATCGGCTCGGTGAACTCATTCCCTTCTAAATCTGACAGCCTCACTGCCCCATTTCCCACTACTTTCTAGACTATGTAAGGTCCTTCCCAGTTGGGTCTGAACTTTCCTCTTGGATCCATCGTCGACGGCTTCGACTGCTTAAGTACTAGATCACCATTTCTGATTTTAGAAGGATGCACCTTTTTATTGAACGCTCGAGCCAACCTCTTCTGGTATATCTGCATGTGACATAAGGACTTCATTCTCTTCTCATCGAGCAATGCCAACTGTTCAAATCTCTGCGAAGCCCATTCTTGTTCAGGTAACTCTACTTCTGCTAATACCCGCATGGACTGTATCTCAACTTCTACTGGAAATACTGCTTCCATTCCGGAGACCAAAGAGTAAGGTGTGGTTCCCGTTGATGTTCTCACAGAAGTTTTGTATCCCCACAGGGCGTACGGTAGTTTTATCGGCCCAATCTTTATAGTTCTCTGTCATCTTGGCTAATATCATCTTTATCATCTTGTTGGCTGCCTCAACTGCTCCATTTGCCTGCGGTCTGTACAGTGACGACTTGTGATGTCCTATCCCATACTTCTATAGCATCGCCTTTGTTTCTTCTTGGAACTGGACTCCATTATCTGTGACCACATGATGTTGTATTCTGTATCGGCATATGAGATTTCGGGCTATGAACTTCGCCATCTGCTTTGTTGTAACATTATGGAATGACTCAGTTTCCACCCATTTCGAAAAGTAGTCTACTGCCACAACTATGAAGCGATGTCCATTCGATGCGTTCAATCGAATTTCTCCAATCATGTCAATTCCCCATGCTGAGAAAGGCCACGGCTCTGACAGCCCATGCAACTCTATGTGCAGAAGATGATTCAAGTTACCGTGAGCTTGGCAATCATGACAATGCTTTACCAGCTTCGCACAGTCAGCTTCCATGGTCGACCAGTAAAAGCCTTATCTTACTATCTTGCGAGACAAATTCAATCCGTTCATGTGCGGTCCACATTCTCCGGCATGTACTTCTTCCATTGCCTTTTGAGCCTCTTCTTTTCTTAAACATTTCAACTCAATGCCATTCGCCTGTCTCTTGTACAGTTATCCCTTCAAACTCAAATACTGAGAAGCCAACTTCTGGATGGCTGTCCTGTCTTTTCTGCTTGCAACTTCCGGGAATTCCCCGTGTTCCAGATATCTCTGAATGTCTTGATACCAAGGTTTCCCGTCGTCGACCTCTACTTCTAATATCCTTTCTATCTCATAGACAGGTTTGCTTGCCGTCGTTAACACTAGAGGTCTCATCACCAACTTCTCCAGATTTTCCCAAGTTACGGTAAGTGTAGCCAATGCGTCTGCCATTTGGTTCTCTTCTCGCGGCAAGTGCTGGAACAAGTAAGGTTTCAACCGTTCTTCCTTTAATTCCCATTCTCCTTACAGTTGTCGGACTACTAACATCGATTCTCCATAGACTTCCATGCTCTTAGCTTTCAAGGCTATCAACGCCGTCAATCCGAATGCTCATGCTTCATACTCAGCCATATTATTGGTTACTCCGAACGTCAACCTCTTGGCCATAGGTAGGGTTTCTCCTTCAGGGGTTACTATCAAAATTCTGATTCCGGCTCCTTTACAGTTCACTGCTCCGTCAAAGTACATCTTCCATCCTTGGACTGCTATTGCCTGGATCCCCTCGTCTGGGAATTCAAACTTGTATTGATCTCCTTCTATCGGTTGTAATGCCAGGAACTCCGCTACGGCTCGACCTTTAATTACTTTAGAAGTGAGGTACTCAATATCAAACTCTGTCAGCAATACCAACCATCGGCCTAACTTCCCTACTAGCGAAGGCACCGAATACAGATACTTCAAGGGATTCTCCTTTGCTACCACTTGGATTTTGTAAGATTGGAAGTAATGACACAATTTTCTAGACGCCCATACTACTGCCAAACAGATCTTCTCTACTTCTTGATAGCGGGCTTCATAAGGAAGCATCTTCTTACTAAGGTAATAGACTGCATGCTCTACCCCCGTCTCATCTGCTTGTACCATCATCGCCCCTAGATTTGTCTTTCTTTCCTTGCCGTAAAGTTTTCTTTTTCTCGATTTCCTTTTCCCCGATATCCATGTTTGCTAAACTCTTATTGACAAATCCTTTTTTTTCTAACCCAACGGATATCTATAATGGCTTTTAAGACACAGGGTTAACATGATGCGTGTATGCATGAGTGCATGAGATGCGTGCGATGTATGGAATATATAAGTCGGCCCATTATCATTTTAAAGCATTCAATCATTTTATTACGAGGTACAAACTTATCCCAGTTGAAAAGGCCCAACAGGTTTACACTTTTGCGATAACATGGCTAAACAACTCCAAATGATAAAAGGCCTAAGTACAAAATGGCCCATTGGCATTTCAGAAGCTTTTGGCCAAATTGCCATAAAGCACGGACTCGTCCTAGTTTAAATGGCCCAACAAGCCCATACCTCATGATAAAAAGTCCAACTGAATCCAAATGACGACGGTCTTAGACGCAAACATAAAATGATAGTTTCTATTAGTCCTACAACTACAGTTCATTTGCGGGTTTATAGGGGTATAGACAAAGGTTCCTACTGACGAAGGATTGCCCATAACTAGGACTCCTCACTCAAGGGTTCAAGCGACCAAGTGAGCGTACCTTTTTTATACCCTAAGGTACGTGCCAACGGGTTATGGTGTGTGAATGGATTTCACATTGTAGATTCCCCAGAGGGAGGGTGGAGCGAACTCTCTTAAATACCCTAGCCTCTTAGACTCTTATCGCCTTGGTGACAGGAATAAACAACAGGTCTTCCAAATTTGTCCATCACGGTAAGCTACGAGTACATGATTATCTAGGTGCCTTCACAGCTTTTCCTTATAAAAAGGTAGTGAATGAAGGAAGACACCAAACCATTACCTAGCTTTAATAATGCCTTTGATCAAACCCTTTCAACCCACTATAGACACGGTCAGCTAAAGCACAAATCACAAACATTACAAGACATTCTTTCGGGGCCGATTCTCTATCAACAATAGAGTCGCCAGACTGTAGGACATAGAAATCGGCGACGCTGTTCTAGGTTCGCGGTCTAGTTGGGAGTACGGAGTAGTCCATAGGGGAACTAAACCGAAGAAATAACATGGAGTCACCCCCAGTGTGAACTGGGAAAATGATTTAAGGCCGCACTCACCCCTCGCAAGGGAAGACCTCAAACCGTTGGGTTCGGAATGGTCTCTTACTTATGCCACTTGTAATGACTGGATTTTGCAATAATCTAACTGAGTCTACGCAACAATAACCTACGACTAAGTTCGCATACAACCTATATCTAAGTTTGCATATAACCTATATCTAAGTTTGCATGCATAAAAGTAAGTCGACATAACGGCAAACACACGATTTGATGAACATATTAAATAAATCAATGTGGAAAGATAAATAAACAGTAACGATAAAAGTATAAATATTAAAAAGAGCTAACTAAGCATGTGATGAGGAAAGGAATAACTAAGGAAACAAACATGCAAAATATGAGGAAGGAATTTGTCCAGTGCGTGCGCATTCGTGTAGCGTTCGTAAACGCGTTCGAACGGTAAATAGAATGCACGCATTCGAGTAGAGTTTGATAACGCATTCGAACGGTAAATTGAATGCACACGTTCGAGTAATGTTTGATAAAGCGTTCGAACGAGCCGAGGCAGAATGTATACGTTCGTGTAGCGTTTGATAACGCATTCGAACAGAATCACAAAAAATGATACCTCTAATCACATAACACCTAAATCATGCATAAAAAAGAACATAATAAACAACTAAATCATGCATAAAAAATAAATGGCATATTTTCGCCTAAATCATGCATAAAAATAACATACTATTTCTAATAAATAATGAATAAACATAAATTTGGATGAAATGAAATATGTGTGTCTCTCAAGCGGTACGTGGCATTGTATCCCGAGTGCAGACCGCATTACCGTCCATTCAGATTTAGCTACTAGATTTACGTCCGGGTTTCCATCCGATATACCGCAAGAGAGAACACATATTTCATTCATCCCATGGCCATAACATACATTAACCAACAATACTCATGCGAAGAAGTATTAACAAATAATAGATAATAAGCGGAAGTAAATATAAAAGGGTGCCCTCAGGTCTAACCTCTTAAGTCGTCTCTTGGAAGTGCGCTACGCGGTTGTCGAAAGGGTTGATGCTCCATAACTTTTCCGATTTACTGGTTCGTTATTTTCCTTCACTACTTTGCTATTTTGGGTCGCTGTTTGCTCTGTTTTACTGCTGTTTCTGGTCACGATTTTGGCTTACTGTTTTGCAGTAATTAGGGACTATTTTTTAAGTGGTTTTTGCGATGGTAGAGTGGTGTTTTTCAGTGCATTTTTCGGTGGTATAAGGGGGGCTGTTGTTGGGGACTGTTTTGTGGTATTTTGGGGGATAGTTTCTGGACAGTTTCTGTGATGGTAATGAGGCTGCTGTTGGGGACTGTTTTCAGTTGTCAAAAGGGGCTGCAGTTCCTGGACAGTTTTGATAGTTGTGGGGGAAATTCCTTGACAGTTTCGGTGGTCAGAAGGTGCAGTGCAGGGGCTGATTTTTGGTGGTTAAAAAGGTGCAGTGCAGAGGCAGTTTTTGCATGAATAAAAGGTGCAGTGCAGGGGATGATGGGCAGTGCAGTTTGAGCGTGGATGGGCAGTGTTGTTTTAGCGTGAATGCTTGTTGCAGTTTGGCGGCAATGGATAGGGATTTTGGAGTGCTTTTTGTGTGAATGAGCTAGGGTGTGAAGGGTTGGTTTAGGCTTCTTTTTATTGGCAAGGGTTGGGGTTTACCTTATGTGAATAGGGAAAGAATATTGTGTAATTATGGGGGAATATTTTAATTAGTGTGCTATAAGGAAAAATCTATTTAATTAGGGATGTGATTTGGTTTGATTTGATTTGATCTCTTTTGATTATGGATATGATTTAATTGAATTAGGAAAGTGTTTGATGAGATTTGATTTGAATATTTTAATTTGGGAAGGTGATTTGTCTTGATTTTAGCATGTGTTTAATGTGTGATTTTGTTATTTTGGAAGGAGGTGGGCGTGGCTTAAGGTAATTTGGGCGTGAGTTTGGTCCATTTTGGTGGGCTTGGTGTGTGGCTTGCGGGGGTTTGGGCTGAGGATGAATTTTAAAATAGAGGTCCAACGAGCGAACCCACAGCTAAGCAAACGAATTTAGTCCAACAAGATATCAATTTCTGACTTTTCCCTTCCGACGTCCTTTTCCTGCGACTTCCACAACTTAAAGAAGTAGTGTCTCCATGTGAGACTCATCATCGAGACTTATATATAAAAATGCAGTGCCTACAATAAGCCTAGCTAATATGTACGCAATTCGGCCACCTTCGAATTCACGAAAAACACGAACGGCCTTTCTGAACTATATAAGTCGAGGTCATCACATATGTTTAACAATCCCTCTGTCATAGGTTATCCGAGTTATACTTAGGAAACTTAGAATATATCGTTAAGTTTCTGAGGTGCACATCTCATGTCGACATGTCCACGATTCTTTACAACTAATGCGATCCACACTAGGTGATCGGCTTTGGCCAAAGTCTTTAGGAATCGTGCTTGATCACATGGATACCTAAACCCCTTATGATACACATACAGGCTGACAGATCCTATTTTGATACGCACTTGATTAATGAGTGCATCGGTACACACCCAATGAAAATTTAGAGGCCATACCATGAAAGGTTTACGACATATATGGCATCTAAGTGTGGATGATCTCACATAAAATCAATGGTATCCTATAGTAAAAATGATCACATATGCTACTCGACTCGAGGAGATTCCTATTGACAGTGATGTGTACTTCCAAATAATAGGATTCACCTGTGAGTCATTCAGTATTGGGTCCAATTAATACCCACACATCTATACGAGATTTCCAAAACTCATGGTACACCGGGTTAAACCATTGGAACTCTAATTCTAATAAACGACATATGCTAGTCTTATAGGTTATAAGAATTCGACTGTATTCCAAAACCAACGACTATGAATATTTACTTTAAGAATAGTTTATAATAGTAATATTATCCCAATGTCGGACCATCTAATGTCCATTATTACTACAAGACTATTATAAGGTCGATGTCATTCTTAACATATTTATACATCAATCTAATATACATAACGACATTACCATTAATAAGGTTTGAAATGAAAATATAGTTATTTTATTATTAAATAATAAAATGTACAATACATTATTCGGATTGGCGCTCCAAGCACCAACTCCACCAAACTCCAACTTGCTTAGTGCCAATCCGGATGGTACCGTAATCTCATCTCCTCCATATGTTTATCGAATAACTTAGGAAATAAGGCTAAGCGGGTCTGCTATGTTGTCTATTCCTTGAACCTTTAAGACCACTATGTCTTTTCGTTCAATAATCTCTCTAATCATGCGATATTTCATTTCCACATGTTTAGACTTGGAATGCTCCCTCGGCTCCTTAGCCTTCGTAGTGGCTCCGCTATTATCACAGTACAATGAGATCAAATCCGTAATACTAGGCACAACGCTAGGTTCTGTGATAAAATTTCTAATCCAAACAGCTTCTTTAGAAGCTTCTGAAGCCACTATAAATTCTGTCTCAGTGGTGGAATCTGTTGTTGAGCCTTGCTTTGAACATCGCCAACTAACCACACCGCTATTAAGGGTGAATATATATCCGGATGAACACTTTTGATCATCTGAATCTCCCTGGAATTCGAAGTCTGTATAACCCTTAACTTGTAGTTCATCTTCTCCATATATGAGAAACTTATCCTTAGTACCATTAAGATATTTCAAGATATGTTTCACGGTTGTCCAATGATTATTAGCTGGATCAGATTGATATCGGCTAGTCACACTGACACCGAAATTGATGTCAGGTCTCATACATAACATAACATACATAATACCTCTAATACAAGAAGCATATGGAAATTTAGACATTTAACTCTCTCTTCCTCAGTCTGAGGTGCCATTTTCTTCGAAAGATGTATGTCGTATCAGAAAGGTACATTTGCTGCCTTGCAGTTGGTAAACTGTATCTTTCTAACGACTTATCTATGTACGTCGATTACAACAACCCTATAAGCTTCCTAACTCTATCTTAATAGAGCTTTATACCTAGTATATAGGAAGCTTCACCTATGTCTTTCATGGAGAAGTTCTTGCAAATGTAGGTTTTCACATATTGCATCAATCTTATATCATTCCCTATGATAAGAATGTCGTCTACATATAAAACTAGGAAAACTATCATGTTCCCACTAACTTTCTTTTAAACATACAGTGCTTTCTCATTCTTGATGAATTCTGATAATCTAATTATCTCATCAAAATGAAGATTACAGCTTTGGGATGCCTGTTTAAGTCCATAAATACAATTTTGGAGCTTACAAACCAAGTTTGCAGTGGATACGAAACCCTCTGGTTGTTCCATATAGATATCCTCCTCAAGGAATCCATTTAAGAAAGCGATTTTCACATCCATCTGACATATCTCATAATCGTGATATACATCAATGGCTAAAAGA
The DNA here is from genome assembly GCA_019454045.1 of Zanthoxylum bungeanum. Classification (NCBI taxonomy): domain Eukaryota; kingdom Viridiplantae; phylum Streptophyta; class Magnoliopsida; order Sapindales; family Rutaceae; genus Zanthoxylum; species Zanthoxylum bungeanum. Next base: position 21,882 of record SKCR01048408.1, on the reverse strand, counting down.
ATCCTAATGCATTTTAGCATGATTACTGGTGAAAAAGTTTCCTCATAGTCAATCCCAGGATGTTGAGTGTAATATTTTGCTACTAGTCGGGACTTAAAGGTTTCCACCCTTCTATCAGGCCATCGGTTCCTTTTATAAACATATTTACAACCAATAGGTTTAACTCATTCAGGAAGTTCAATTAAGTCCCAGACTTGATTATCAATCATAGAATCCATCTCGGACTTCATGGCTTCCTACCATTTTATCGAATCGATATCCAATATCACTTCTTTATGCGTAGTCAGATTTGTTTCCTCCAATAGGAGAACATCATAGCTCATATCAGATGTTAAAACTAATCTCTTAGGAAACCTTGATATTCTATTCGACTTACGTAGAACTTGTGTTGTAGATCCTTCACCTAATTGGATCTCTGGTTCCATATCTGGCTCCTTAATGTTAGGATCAAACTCATCAAGTTCAATATTTCTACAATTCACACTTTCTCTCCAAAATTCATTTTCAAGAAAATTGGCACAACGAATAACAAATACATTATGTTGCTCAGAATCATAGAATTGATATCCGAAAGAATTTTCAGGATATCCAACAAACCTATATTTATACCCCCTGGTGATAGTTTATCCCGCTGTGCAACTCTAACGTATGCAGGACAACCCCAAATCTTTAAATATCTAAGATTTGGATATCTACTGAACCATATTTGATACGGGGTCACAGAAACAGATTTTGATGGAACCTTATTAAGTATGTGGGCAGCAGTAAGTAAAGGGTAACCCCAAAGGTAATATGGAAGATCTGTATTAGCTCATCATGGAATGTATCATATCCAATAAAGTACGATTTCTTCGCTCAGACACACCGTTGTGTTGAGGAGCTCCTGATGGGCTATATTGGGTGAGAATCCCATTCTCTATTAAATAACTTATGAATTCATCACTCTTGTATTCACCACATCGATCTGATCGAAGGTACTTGATGAATTTACCGGTTTGTTTTTCTATTTCGTTTCAGAATATTTTGAACTTGTCAAATATTTTTATCAAATAGACATATCCATATCTCAACTTATCATCCATGAAAATCACAAAGCATGTTGAATCATCATGAGCGACATGATTTAATGGACCACAGACATCGCTGTGTATTAATTCTAATAAATCTTCAGCACGGTGTCCAACACCATGAAATGTGGACTTTGTCATCTTCCCTTGGATACATGACTCACAAATCGGATAAGGATCTAAGGTAAGATTTTCAATCAAACCATCATTTACCAATTTTGATAGACGTCTAGCTCTTATGTGGCACAATCGCATATGCTATAATTCTATATTATTTAATTCAGATATTCTAATTGTATTTTCATATACATTAAAGACATCTCTAGATGTTTCAAAAATATACTGACCGTTAGATAAAGAATATTGACATATCAAGTTTTTATCTTTATCATATAAACATAAAGTTTCATCCTTAATTTTTATTTTATATCCCTCTTCATCTAATATTGATAGTGATATAATTTATCTGATAAAGGAGGGTACATAATAACAATCAAGTAAATCTAATTTACATCCATTAGAGAGATCTAGAACAATCATTCTTATGGCCTTGACATCCATTATCTTGCCATTGCCAACTCTAAGCTGAATCTCCCATTTGTTCAACCTTATTTTAACCCTCATGACCTGCATAGAGTTGCAAATATGAGTAGGACTGCTGGTGTCTAACACCCATCCACTATTTGCATCTAAGGCTAATGAGATGTCAATAATAGGAAAAATACAAAGCATACCGGAGGGTTCTGCCTTTCCTTTCAGTTCTAGATAGTCCTTCTTCCAATGTCCAGACTTCTTGCAGTGTAGACATTCATCACAAGCTACATGCGGTCTTGCGGTTTTGCGTTTCTTGGAGTTTTTCTTTGAAACCTTATTATTTCCCATTTTGATTTTCTTAGACTTCTTAGAAGTCTTTGAAGAGCTTGTTCCACCATTGAGGTACAAAATAGGATTGTCTTTTCTTCAAGTCATGCTCCGTCGTGTGTAACATATTATGACGTTCTTCATAGCTAGCTTGCATCGAATGCATATAAAAGTTTAACACAAAACTAACATAAGTACCAGGCAAAGAAGACATAATCAAATTACGGCCTAGTCGTTCATCACTCACAATGCCATGTCATTTTAAATATCGGATCTGGTCGATCATGTTCAAAACATGAATGCTCATATATCCTTCATCCATGAGTGTAGCATGGAAAAATTCCTTAGACCTATGATATATCTCGATTTCTTAATTTGCCTCGAAAAACTCATTGAGTGTTCTCATAATGATCAAGCATCTGATACCTTTATGTACTGTTTAAGCAAATTTGGAACCATCTAAAATGTAGGATTTCATCCTAAGGTTATCATACTTCCATTTTTCAAAAGTTCCTCGCTCTTCAAGAGTGGAGTCAAGATCGATTTCAACAGGCAATGGATTGATAGTTACATAGCTTAACTTTTCAAACTCCAAGACAAGGTGAATGTTCATTTCCCAATTGAACACTAGCATAATATTTTTCATTTCAAAATAAAAACGCTAATTGATTATAGAATTTTAAATCTATTAGTGTCCCCCCACTACTTTAGGTAATTCCTTAATCTCCTTTAACGGAAAAATAGAAATTTGACTGTCAAAATTTCCTAGCGGGAAGGGATCCTATGACATTTACTTCAGCCTCACACTATCGACTGACTTCGCCTTTATAAACTCATTATGTAGACCTCCAAGGTCAATCACATTCATGTGACTCGGAATTTCTTATCCTTACAATAATGACGGTATTAGATTAAGACATATTCCATGTGTATACTTGTCAAAGTTCATTAATGAGCATTGTAAGTACACCCTCATAATAATGACGGTATTGGGTGACTACGTTAACTCATCATGCTACATCTAATTTTTTTACCGGAGTGACCTAAGTTTCGAGTACTTAGACCCTCACACTATTGAAGGTCTAGCGAATAAGCAGTAATAACTCATTCATCTTCGTATTGGCAAGATGGACCTACTATAATACTCCAACATTATTAATACTATTACTTAAATAAAGTAATCACCTAATCACGAGAGATTTATGAAAATCAAGTCATTAACATGCATTAACATGCTTGGGTCAAAATTAAAATTTTAATTTAAAAACATAAAATGCATATCCAATATGACTTATGCATAATTAAATTAAAATTACTGTGGCATGGATTCAAAATACAAGTGTTGTGTGGTTAAGACATGCTCTGATACCATTCTGTTGGGGCGGTTGTGGGATCCTAGGGTCAGATCGGTACCCCGCACAGGGAAAGTGGGTCAACCCATGGATATCTAGCATGACTGTATTTTTAAAATATTTTATGGAATATAATATTTCATTACGAGTCTGTAGGAAAAACCCGGGGCTGAATCAGAGTCCGAAAGCTCAATAACGAAGAAAAACAAATTGGCGTACGCATAGTTTATGTTTTTTTTTATTTGTTTAGAGCTTTCCTTCCACTCTCTTTCAGGAGAGCTGAAGAAATTAGGGTAAAATGACCTAATTCCTTCTGATCTTCCCTAAATATTTCAAAAATACCCAAAATTAATTCTTAACATCAAAACCAACATCAGCACATGTTATAGAATAAAAATCAAGTCTTTCAAAATATCAAATATTTTTACAAAAACATAAATTTATTCTAAATGCGCACTTGCGTAAATTTTGAATCCAAAACACAAACCAAATTAGAATCCCACAATAAAATGACTCATGAACAATTCTAGGTCACTCAAAGGTGGTTAAGTGATTCTAGAATGATAGTCATACCTCCAAGCTATAATCTAGAGTTCTAAACTCTAATTTAATGTTCAATATCCAACATGAACATATTTGACCCAATTACAAGCATATTATGTTTATAATTCTAAAGTATCCTAACACAATTAATTAGATTAATTTCAACATCAAGCTATGTTATTATGTATCTAATGCGAAATTCATCACTATATGTCTCACTAATGAAAACTCACTAATGAAAAACATAGCTTTTGGAGAAGATCAAACTTACCTAGCAAGGTTGATTCAAAGATCCAATCTATTTCTCATTGTTGAAATATTGTAGAGAAAATCCAAAGTTAGCAAGCTTAACTCCAAGATTCAATCTTGATTTCAATGCTAGCAAGCTTCAATCTAAAATCCAATCTTGATTTCTCCTAATTGAAATGTTTTAGAGATCTCACAAAACTTCTCTAAACAATTTTCTAACTTAGGCTAATTTTTCTAATTCTTACTTCTATTTAGCTTTCTCAAGCTTGATTAAAACCTTTGCTCAAGCTTTCTATTTATAGCAAAACTTAGGTATTTTTAATTAATAAACGTTTTAATCAAATTTCATGTGGGCTTACTCTCATTTGTCCAAATATGTATAATTAGGTATGACTACTCACCTTTGTCTTTCACTTTGATTTAATCCAATTAAATCAAGATAAAGTTTAATTAATGTATTAGTTACACGTCTACCACTTTGATTTAATCTAATTAAATCAAGGCAAATACACCTATAATTACATATTTATAATTACCAAAATATCCTCAAATGGTAGAGATATTTATGAATTTATAATTACGCCCTTGTGTAATTTTGGATTAATCCAATTAGGTCAAACTAAATAATCAATGTTATCCAATAATACATGATTATCTTAGTCGATAATTATAATATCAAATATTATTTATTATAAAAAATTATCGGCTACCCAAGTGCTCAATGAGTACACTTCATATTGTGGGACTCTCTAAGTTCAAACACGTTCGTCATATAAGCCTAGTTAATATGTATGTAATTCAGCCACCTTCGAATTCGCGAAGAACATGAACGACCTTTTTGGACTATACAAGTCAAGGTCATCACATATGTTTAATAATCTCTCTGTCGTAGGCTATCCGAGTTGTTCTTAGGGAACATAAAATATACCGTCAAGTTTTTGAGGCACATATCTCATGTCGACATGTCCACGACTCTTTACAACTAATGCGATCCACCCTAGGTGATCGACATTGGCCAAAGTCTTTAAGAATCGTGACTTACTCACATGAATACCTAAATCCATTATGGTACACATATGAGCCGACGGATCCTATCTTGATACGCACTTGATTAACGAGTGCATTGGTCCACACCCAATGATCATCTAGAGGCCAGACCATGAAAAGTTTCTGACATACATGGCATCTAAGTGTGGAAGATCTCACATAAAATCAATTTTATCCTATAATAAAAAAGATCATATATGCTACTCGACTTGAGGAGATTCCTAGTGACAGTGGTGTGTACTTCCAACTATTAGGAATCACATGTTGAGTATTCAGTCCCACGAATACCCACACGTCTATACGAGCTTTCCAAAATCATGGTACATCGGGTTAAACCGTTGGAACTCCAATTCCAATATACGACATGTGTTAGTCTTCTAGGTTAAAGAAATTCGACCGTATTTCAAAACCAACAACAATGAATATTTACTTTAAGAATAGTTTATAATAGTAATACTATCCCAATATTGGACCATCTAGTGTCCAGTATTACTACAAGACTATTCTAAGGTCGATGTCATTCTTAGCATATTTATACATCAATCTAATATACATAATGACATTACCATTAATAAAGTTTGAAATGAAAATATAGTTATTTTATTATTAATAATAAAATATACAATACATTATTCGGATTGGCGCTCCAAGCACCAACTCCAACAGTATGGGCCTTCCTACGTCAGTCCAAGCTTGCCATCTCCTACTTCCTTAGTGTTTTGAAATACCTTGCGTAGAACCCACTCCCCTTCTTTAAAAGTTTGAGTTCTGACGTTCTTGTTGAAGTCAGTAAGTCATACCGTGGCACGTTCCCATAAATCATCAATGATGTCGAGGCTATGATTCATGAGCTGCCTGTTGGATTCTTAATCGAGCCTCTAGTAGCGTATGGATGAGATGATTCATTCGACAAGAATGACTGCCTTAATTCCAAATGTTAATGATAAGGAAGTCTCCTCAGTCGATGAACGGACTGTTATTCTGTAAAACCAGAGTACTCCTGGAAGCTCGTCTGCCCACGCTTCTTTAGCTTTCTCTAGTCGCTTTTTTACAATATTGATAAGGTCTTGTTAGAGGACTCGACTTGTCCATTTTCTTAGGGGAAGCATGGAGTCGAGAAGCCGCGCTTGATTCCCCAATTTCTAAAGAAGTCTTCAAAGTGGTGGCTAATGAATTGGGAGCCATTATCAGTCATTATTTCACTTGGTAGCTCAAATCGACAGATGATGTTATTCCAAACGAAGGTATAGACTTCTTAATCTCGTATTCTCGCAAAGGCCTCAGCTTCAATCCACTTGGAGTAGTAATTCGTTAGCGAAAACATGTAGACTTGCTGGCCTGAAGATATTGGGAGTTTGCCTGCAATATCCATACCTCACTTCATAAATGGCCAAAGGCATAAAATGGGATAAATCTTATGCGGGTGGAAGTGGGTAAACCTTTGGCATTTATCGCATCGACGAGCAAAGTCCGTTGAGTCGGCTCTCATGGTTGGTCGGTAATTATATGTAGTGTGGGCTCGGCATGCCAAACTTCTTCCTCCGAAGTGGTTTCTATATTTCCCTTCGTCCAACTCAACTAGCACGTATCGGGCTTCCTCGGGAGTAACACACTTACGGTATGGTCCATAATATGATCTCTTTAGAAGATGGTCATCATATAAAGTAAACCTTGTAGCTTGGTGTTGGATATTTTAAGCTTGTCATTTGGGAGTGAACTGTCTTTCAAATACTTGACTTTGAAGTCGTCCAAGTGTTGACTGAGCTGACTGAGGCAACATCTTTGGATTCTTCTTTCTAGATGGTTGGCCATTACAAATAAACTACAGGAACAAATTAGGGTTTGTCCCATTGCATAATTGAACTGAGGGTGGCTAGGGAGTCCGCATGGGAGTTTTCAATTCTGGGAACTTGTGAGATCGTAAACTCCTTAAATGTTACATGAAGCTCCTTTACATTTCATAACTAGGAAACCATCTACGAATATCTTGTCTGATACGACCCTTAGAGCTGTGACGATGAGTTAGGAGTCTAAGTGGAACTCAATCTTCCTGACTCTAAGGTCTTTAGCCAATGTGAGACCAACAATTAGTGTTTTGTACTCGGCTTCATTGTTGGTGACTTGGAAGCCACATTTGATTGCTTATTATAGCGTGTCTCCTTCAAATGAGGTGAATACAAGTCCCAAATCACATCCTCGCTTGTTACTTGATCCATCCACAGTGATTTTCCAAGTTGATGTCGGCTTGATACTGTTGGGTTTCTAGGTTATCCCAAGATCAAATTAACCAATGAAAACATGTGAATACAATAAAGTAAAGTTTCGGAATACTCACTTTGATCGGCTTTTGCGATGCGAAGAACAATAAAAATTTCTCCTTGTAGCATTCGGCCAAGGCTTCTTTTTGGTGCTCCATGGATTCGGTCAACCCCTCTTTGTGTGCTCCTTGATTTGTCTTCAAGCTCCAAGCTTTGATGAAGGATTCCATGCTCATGAATGGGTTTCCCTATCACCTTTGTTATGACCCTTTATGTGCTAGCATTGGAGAAAATTGCAACAAAATTCCCCTAAACTTTTCCTTGTTGCTCTCGGCATTGAAGGAGAAAGAGAGAAACTTTTGGCTCCAAGGCCGAAAATTGGGAGAGAGAGAGGAAAAAGATGAGTTATGTTGGTTGTGTTTTTGATTTCAAAAATCAAATACAATTCACATTTTCCAAAAAGGTACAAGGCATTTATGCCTTCCAACAACTCACATCAATCAAAAGTTGACAAGTTTTCAATCACCAAAACGGTGACAAGACTCCCATCACATGAATGACTAATGATGTGACGCGTGATGTGACTTATGGGCCCCACTTGATTCGAAATGCGAGTGGCCCCGCAAAAAACTCCCGGGCTCGGGTTCACTAATTCTGAATTAACGAATTTTCCGTTGCGACGTAATTAAATCAAATTTAATTAAATAATTATGCCTAGCAAAATTATTATTCATGTCGCTAGCGAATTAATTCTAAAGTAACTCGTTCGCCCGAATTAAAATCTAATTTTAATTCCGCGTCGAAATCTAATTTCGTATAATATATCGAATATATTATTTTTTCGATTAATTCCAAATTAATCGTTCTCTCTTTTAAATAGTATTTTATCCCAGATAAAATATCTCCGTAATTAATCCCAGATTAATTTTCTATCTCTATTAATTAATCCCAGATTAATAATGTGCGAGTCATACGTCATCGGTGAATCTTCGGGAAGCGACCCATGAGATCCCCGAATATGTTGGTAGTAAATCCGATCGTCGGACTATCCGAATACGTACGTACCTAGTACTACGTTTTTACTGATTTACAAGACATGGTTGGCTTCTAGCAAAACATTGTGCCTACCTAATTCTCCAGAAATATTTTTAAAGGAATATGTAATCTGTATCAGGTGTAGTATACGTAGTATTGCGTATTGCGATCCAGTATCTGATGTCACGTGCTAGGCTTGGGGCTGGAATTGTGTATGCCCCGTACGAAGCACATATCGGATCTCTGGTAACTAGTCTCTATAATAGGATAACTATGACCTTGTCATATTATCCCGATAGCTGTAGCGTATAAGAACACCAGTTCCGTATCCTACGTGATCATCATCTCCACTATGACTGGAGTGATACTTCCATCTTGACATCACACCCAATACACTACGGTTCTCAATATACCCAGAAGAGGGTACACAGAACCTGTTAAAGCCCGGATGACCAAAACCAAAGTATATGATTGTCGGAAGTATTAGCGGTGCAAGTCTCAGGTTAAGACCAAATACACCTACCCTGATTCGGACTTCCATAGACACATAGTCATACTACCAATGGAATTCCGAAGGGTCTATCCAGAGCGAAGCTGTTTCCGTACCATCGGTAAACACAACCCCATATTACACTTGCATGAGTATCCAATACCCAATATATGAGAACTATGCCGTTATGCTCCCATAACACGCACAAGTGCAATACTAGTCTATTCTGCATTATCGATGTCCAATCTCGATAATACTCCGACTAGGGATGTTTTAATGATTAAACCTTCATGGATTGATACTGTCTCATATCTTATCAATCCGGATTAATCATATGGACTTTTATCATTTATGTATCTTGGTAATCCAATTACAAATGATAAAAGAGCAATTTCCTTTGTCACATAGTTAATTTGTACAACAACACCATTTTTGTACAAATAGTGATGCTATGGGTCATAATTGTCCAACAATCTCCCACTTGGCCTATAGCCAATCACTCAAGTGTCATACACCTGAACTATGTACGGGTCGCTCAAACTTCTGCTGAGAAACAGCTTTCGTCAGCGGATTTGCAAGGTTATCATCTGATGCGATTTATTCGATCATCACATCGCCACGATGTATGATCCGAATAAAATCAGATGAATAGTTGAAGTATATACTTGGATCGTTGATGAGACCATTAATTCTTTTGCCTGTGTTGTAGCCTAGCTCCTGCTAACAGAACTACCTAATCTGATTAGGATTATTAGGATCCAAATGGCTTCTTTATTGCTGCCTCAGCTGCAACAATATTCCGCTTTTATTGTTTATTCGGTAACAATATCTTGCTTGGAAGATTTCCAGCTCACTGTTCCGGCATTCAAACTATAATACCTTTATTATGACTTATAGTCATTTTCATCGGTTAGGAAACTTGCAACAGTGAACCTAGTCACTTCAAGTTCTCATTCTCCATAGTATAAGAAGAAGCATCCTTAGTTCATCTAAGATACGTAAGCATGTTCTTAACATCAATCCAATGACTATCACTTGGATTGGCCTGATTGTGACTCCATATGCTCAAAGCAATGAGACACAGGTCGCGTACATTTATTTCAATGTACGAGTTCTCGGAGAGTGCCAACAAATTTTAGATCTATCATAGTAGATCCTTATTCCTAGAATAAAGGTTGTCTCTCCCAAGAATTCTACGGAGAATTTTCATGAAAGCCAAGCTTTCACCGATTATATTATGGGAATGTCATTTCCAAGAAATGATATATCATTATTATTTAGGACATTCACTGTCAGTGCGCTCCCATTAACCTTCTTATATACACAAGAATCATTTTCATTTTGAATTAAATCATATACCATTATGATTACATCAAAACGATATAGTTCCAAGAACGCAATGTTTGCTTCAATCCATAAATAGATCGAATAACTGCAACCTTGTTTGCTCATTTTGGTACGACAAAACCATCAGGAAGTTGTAAACATCCTCCAAAAGGTTTTCGTTTAAGGAAAGCGATTTTGACGTTCAGCTGCCTTATTTCATAAATAAAATACGCAGCATTAGCAAGCATTATCCAAATGGATTTAACCATGGCAACATATAAAAGGTTTTGTCGTAATCGACACAATGTTGATAACGATACCCTTTTTGCTACAAGCCTAGCTTGTACGTTGGTATGTTGCCATCCATGTATGTCTTCCTTGAAGACACATATATATCAATAGGCACAATGCCTTCTGGTACAATCAACCAGTGTCTAAACTTAGTTGGTATACATGGAATCCATTTCGGACATCATGGCAATTTGCCATAACAGGGAGTCGATACCTTGTATCACTTCCTCATACGTAGTCAATTCGTATTCCTCAATAAGATTGACATCTTTACGAGGTGAGATCAGAAACCCATACCTCCCAGGTTGTTTTCTGACTCTCCCTGACTTGCGCGGTTCTTGTGTATTCGAAGATTATGGTACAGTTTCATCTTTGATGAACTGTTTGTGTTCCATTAAGGTTCGGTTCCTGGAACAGTATTACTCCGATTTTCATCGAGGTTTACTTTCCTCCCACTTACCACTGCATATAGGTATTCTTCTTAGGAAAACCACATGGCGAGCAACAATTACATTGTTCTCGTGTGAGTTGTATAAGTACTATACTTTGGTTACCCTACGATAACCAAAAATTATGAACTTATCTGATTTAGGTTTAGTTTGGTATCATCCAAACATATGCCCAGCATTTCCAAATCACCAGGAATAAGAAAACCCGGTTTCTTTCCTGTTCATATCTAATATGAAGTCTGTCTAACAGATTTTTATGGAACCTTATTCAAAATAAGTATTGCATGTGTAATGCTATCCCTTGAAGGAAAATAGTAGCTCAGAGTGACTCATGATTAACCTTACTATGTCCAACAAGGTTCGGTTTCTCAGTTCGGACACACCGTCAAATTGAGGTGTTCCGGGAGGAGTCCACATTGAAAGAATACTATACTTTCAAGTAATTGAGAAACTTATTGCTTAAGTATTTTCCACCATGGTCTAACCGTGACAGTTTAATACTTTAGCCGATCTGTCTTTACTTCGTGTCGAAACTCTTTGAATTTATCAAAAGTTTCCGATTTGTGTTTCAAAAGAAACAGATAACCATAACGCGATGCCACATCCGTAAAGGTTACGAAGTGTTCATATCCACCTCTAGCCTAGCTAGATATGAGCCCACTTACGTCACTATGAACGAGGGCTAACAGATCGGTGGCACTAGCACTTTTACCAAGTAAAAAGTGTTTTAGGCACTTTGCCAAATGAACTAGATTCATAGACTTCATTTGATTAGAATCAAATCTGTCCTAGTACCCACTCTTCGAAAGTGTGGATATACGAGTCTTGTTTAATGTGTCCCAGACAACAATGCCACAAATAAGTCTCAACTGATTATTCAGTTTGAGCTATTTGTTTGTCATGTCATACGTTTGAGATTCATTTATATTCAAAATATAAATATTGTTATTCACATCTAATGTGTTATCTCAATATCATCTTTATAAAATGAAACACTTTAGTGTTCTAGAATATAAAGGTATATCCGCAACGGATTATACTCTGATATAGAGATAATGTTTCTAGTCAAACTAGTTATATTTTAACAGTTTCCTAATTTAAGTACACACCCAAATGGTAGTTCCTAAAATTAGGTTTCTACGGTCAAAACAGCGACTCCGTCCCGTTCTCGACACACAGATTAATCTCAACTGAAGTCAGTATCCTGCTAATCAGCAGATTCTGCACACCAGTATATATCTATGTACCCAATTTAGTATCAAAATCCAATTTTGAAACTAATAGTGAACATGTTTATGACAAATATACTTAAAGCCGGAGCCTTGCCCCGCTTCACTTCCTCCATGTCTGCCTTGTCCATACGGCAGTCACACTTCCAGTGACCCCATATGCCACTGTTTAGGCAGACATCTTGGGATATGTCCTTTGTCTTCTTAGAAGACTTGTGATGATTTTGCCTTTGCCCCTTTTAGAAGCTCTGGCTCTGCCTCCAAGAGCATAGCCATCAACTCTCTAAGAGTTTACTCTTGGTTCATAATGAACCTGCCCCAGCTTTCGGGTAGAGACTATAAGATCAAAACTTTGGTAGTCTCGACCACGTAGGTAATGCCAGCTACCTAACTGATCAATGTCAGCAATCATCTACGACACCTAGTGCTCGAAAAATGTACCCTCTGATATACACGAGCTAAAGAGCTTCTTTGTAATTTATACTTCTAAGAATAAATTTATGAAGATCTTTAATTTCATCATCATGGTATAAGGATCTAATCCTTAATTGACGACGGAATTAAAGTGTCATTGCAGTAAGTATAAAGGATTGAGCACTAAAGTTATCATCACATGAATCTTCCAAAGATCATGTTCTACTATTTGCTCAACTCCGGGCTTAGGCCCAAAAGGTTGTTCTATCAAATAGAATAACTTTTCAGTTCCCAGGACTATCCTCAGGTTTTATTCCCAATCTGAAAACTAAAGCCGTTTAAAGATATTTTTACCCAGGTTTATGTTTTAAACGCTAATCTTTCAGTTATCTTGATTGCTATAGTCCAACTATCCAATCAACGATTTTAGGTACTATTGAATATAATGATTACTATAGTCTAACTATATAATCAACTATAATTTAATTTTTTAAATTCAAATATATTGATTACTATAATCCAATTATATAATCAACTATAAATTGAAATAGTTTGAATACAGTCCAACTGTTTAATTAAAACAACGATTAAATATTAGTCCAACTAATATATTTATGTAATGACGAAAAATTGAAATGAGCGCGTATTGGCAAGTATCTAAACGAAATTGCAAATTTAATATTTGCCTCCCACTATTTTTCGACGAGCCTCTAACCCTCTGTTGAGTACTCGGGAAACCTTGTTTCCTAGTGGGCTAGGATCCTGTTAAATAACACACAACCTTGACTTTGGCCAACAAATTGTATGATATTTAACTAGGTAGATCTCTAAGATCAATTGAATCTCATCCAATTACTAGATCCAGTAGGTGGACATCCAAATCTGAAACATATATCTAATATATGCCAATATATGCCAATATATTTCCTAACCTTTTTTCCTCTGAATCAATTAAGCCTTGGCTTTGGCACAACAAACTTAATGATTCCAGTTAAGCGGGACCTATTGACTTTGGAAAGTTTCGTAATCGATGTCGATGGACAAGAAGTGATCTTGAATTTGGCCAACAAATCACAACTTGGACAAGACATGCGATATGGAACAAAGCCTTCATGATTCAAACATATCCGCGATGGACAAAGGCCTTGACTTTGGCCAACAAACCAGTGCCAATCTTGGATCTTGAGAATGAATCATTCAAAGGAAGGAAAAACGCTTAATATATGTTGAGGGTTTATCGCGTAATTGGCAACCAATTAATTATCTTTGTTAAGGTCTCATCATACACCCTTAAGCATGCATTCTAAAAGCATAATAAGGCGCGTAAATAAATTAATAATGATATGCGGATGGATATTTAAAATATTTTGTTCCTAGAACAAATCTCTCCTTTTTCTCTCTCCCGCTAGCACAAATCTTACTTCTACCCAATTACATAACACTTCTAAAGAAAACTCATTTACATTGAGGGGAATAGGTGAGAAGAGAAATACAAAGAATCAAGAGGTAATAGGCTGGACACGCAGGTCCAATTTAATAAATTCTAAATTTATTACAATAATTTCCAAAATCGCCCTCACCCATCTAATATTCATCCGATATACATTATTCATACATCACATCCATGTATTCACACAAAGCATGTTATCAATCAATCTAATCCAATTAATAATCTGAAATTAATGACCATCCAATGTTCAAACAACGATTTGATTTTGCGCGAGTCTAACTCGTTTTAAGAATAAGTACTCAAAGTACGAATTCTTGAATTATATTAAACTACAATATTAAATCCAATTTAATTGTATTTAATACTAATTCATTATTTAATTCCAAATTAAATAATTACACTTTATTAATGAGCTTTTGCTACTTAGATTCTAAATCTAATCATTACGGGTCTCAAAGCCCAATTAACATCCAATGTCAATTTAATTAAAGTCCAATGGGGTTTCAATTAATTTATAAGGCATGGACTTTGGCAACCAAAGCCCAATAAGGAATCACCATTTTCCAAAAATCAATTTAGGCCCAATAGGCCCAATTATAATATTAAAGGCCCATTTAATTATATTTGGACTTTATGGATATGGTTTTGGGCCCAATTGGATCCAACCAATTAACCTAAACCAAAATTGGCCCAACCAAGCCCATTAAGCCCAAATACAACTTTAAAAGCCCAATTCTAAATTTAGCCCAACTAATTAAATTACAAAATTCCAAATTTCACAATTTAATTAACTAAAGTGTATAAGCCATAATTAATTACTCAAATTAACATTTCCAAAATACTAATTTAATCAATTAATCATGCTCTTCATCATCAACCCATGTCCAACATCATTGAATCAAAAAATCAATTCATTTCATGCTAATTGGTCACGACAATTTGGGGTTTTTATGTCTGATTTCGATTTTAATCCAATTAAATCCTAAATCAATATTTCCCAAGTCTTTCAACTCATCCAATGATAAAAACAAATTCACCATGACATTAGGGCATGTCCAACTTTCGGCCAAGCCTAACTTTTGGGGAAAAATTGATCCAATTCAATTTTCATCAAATTGACCATGCATAACACTATGTTATCATCATTCAAGCATACTCAATCAAACAATTTCATCAAATCATGCTCAAATCAATTTTACCCAAATTTTACCCTATTCAATTTCATGCTTAATCAAGGCTTTTGATACCATTGTTGGGTTTCTAGGTTATCCCAAGATAAAATTAAGCAATGAAAACATATGAATACAACAAAGTAAAGTTACGGAATACTCACTTTGATCGGCTTTTGCGATGCGAAGAACAACAAAAATTTCTCCTTGTAGGATTCGGCCAAGGCTTCTTTTTTGTGCTCCATGGATTCAGTCAACCCCTCTTTGTGTGCTCCTTGAGTTGTCTTCAAGCTCCAAGCTTTGATGAAGGATTCCATGCTCATGAATGAGTTTCCCTATCACCTTTGTTATGACCCTTTATGTGCTAGCATTGGAGAAAATTGCAACAAAATTCCCCTAAACTTTTCCTTGATGCTCTCGACATTGAAGGAGAAAGAGAGAAAAATTTGTCTCTAAGGCCGAAAATTGGGAGAGAGGGGAAGAAGATGAGTTATGTTGGTTATGTTTTTGATTTCAAAAATCAAATACAATTCACATTTTCCAAAGAGGTACAAGGCATTTATGCCTTCCAACAACTCACATCAATCAAAAGTTGACAAGTTGTCAATCACCAAAATGTGACAATACTCCCATCATATGAATGACTAATGATGTGATGCGTGATGCGACTTGTGGGCGCCACTTGATTCAAAATGCGAGTGGGCCCACAAACACTCTCGGGCTCAGGTTCTCTAATTTCGAATTAACGAATTTTCCGTTGCGACGTAATTAAATCAAATTTAATTAAATAATTATGCCTAGCAAAATTACTATTCATGTCGCTAGCGAATTAATTCTAAATTAACTCGTTCGCCCGAATTAAAATATAATTTTAATTCCGCGTCGAAATCTAATTTCGTATAAAATATCGAATATATTATTTTATCGATTAATTCCAAATTAATCGTTCTCCCTCTTTAAATAGTATTTTATCCCAGATAAAATATCTCCGTAATTATTCCCAGATTAATTTTCTCTCTCTATTAATTAATCCCAGATTAATAATGTGCGAGTCATACATCATCGGTGAATCTTCGGGAAGCGACCCATGAGATCCCCGGATATGTTGGCAGTAAATCCGGTCGTCGGACTATCCGAATACGTACGTACCTAGTACTGCGTTTTTACCGATTTACAAGACATGGTTGGCTTCTAGTAAAGCACCGTGCCTACCCAATTCTCCAGAAATATTCTAAAGGAATATGTAATCTGTATCAGACGTAGTATACGTAGTCTTACGTATTGCGATCCAGTATCTGATGTAACGTGCTAGGCTTGGGGCTGGATTTGTGTCTGCCCGTACAAAGCACATATCGGATCTCTGGTAACTAGTCTCTAAAATTGGATAACTATGACCTTGTCATATTATCCCGATAGCTACAGCATATAAGAGCACCAGTTTCGTATCCTACGTGATCATCATCTCCACTATGACTGGAGTGATACTTCCATCTTGACATCACACCCAATACACTATGATTCTCAATATACCCAGAAGAGGCGTACACAGATCCTGTTAAAGCCATGGACGACCAAAACCAAAGTATATTGATTGTCGCAAGTATTAGCGGTGCAAGTCTCAGGTTAAGACCAAATACACCTACCATGATTCGAACTTCTATAGACACATAGTCATACTACCAATGGAATTCCGAAGGGTCTATCCAGAGCGAAGCTGTTTCCGTACCATCGGTAAACACAACCTCCTATTACACTTGCATGAGTATCCAATACCCAAATATATGAGAACTATGCAGTTATGCTCCCATAACACACACAAGTGCAATACTAGTCTATTCCACATTATCAATGTCCAATCTCGATAATACTCCGACTAGGGATGTTTTAATGATTAAACCTTCATGGATTGATACTGTCTCATATCTTATCAATCTGGAACTAATCATATGGACTTTTATCATTTATGTATCTTGGTAATCCAATTACAAATGATAAAAGAGCAATTTCCTTTGTCACATAGTTAATTTGTACAACAACACCATGTTATGTACAAATAGTGATGCTATGGGTCATAATTGTCCAACAGATACACTGGATCTCCATGTTAGCTTGAGCTTGTATGCTGAGGGAGAAGTCGACCAGCAAGTTTGCTAGTGCCTGGGACTTGATTACAGTTCCAGGCTGATAAGTTTTATCATGCTCCTCTCACTCAACTATCCACTTGACCAGCCTTTGGAGAGATCGATTTTGTGAAGTATGTTTCTCATTGGATAGGTGGTGTGGACTATGATTCGATAACCTTAGAAGTATGGCCTTAGCTTCTGAGCTGCTATTAGCAAGGCTAACACCAATTTCTTCATCAAAATATAGCGTGTCTCGGAGTCAAGCAAGGCTATGCTCATGTAGTAGACCGAGAGTTGTGTCATGTTTTCTTCTCACACTAAGACCACACTCACTGCATGCTTAGACATGCCCAAGTATATGTAGAGTCGCTCACCGTCAACTGGCTTAGAGAGTAGCGGTGGAGTGGTTAAGTATCTATTGAGTTGTTCCAATTCTTCCTCGTAGGCCGAAGTCCATTTAAATTTCATTGCGTTTTTTAGACCGGAGAAGAATTAAAAACATTTATCTATAGATTTGGAGATAAATCTGTTTAGAGTGTCCACTCTACCCGCCATTCGCATGACATCTTTAAGGCATATGGGGGAACAAATGTTAATGATTTACTTGATCTGATATAGGTTGGCTTTTATTCCTCATTGTGTGACATTGTAGCCCAAGAACTTGCCAGACGACATACCGAAAGCACACTTTGTAGGATTCAGCTTTATTCCATACTTCTTCATTATGTCGAAGGCTTGACCCAAATGTTGTAAGTGTTGTTTAGCCTTTAATGATTTCACCAACATATCATCAATATACACCTCCATTGTTTTCCCTATCTGTTGAGAAAACATTTTGTTGATGAGGCATTGGTATGTGGCTCCCTCATTTTTAAGTCCGAATGACATCTTATAGCAATAAATTCCTTTGTTAATGATGAAAGTCATCTCCTACTGGTCGTCTTGGTGCATGAGGATCTAATTGTAGCCTGAATAGGCGTCTATGAAGACGCTGAGGAAAAGGTGGAGGTGGAGTGATCTGTTCTTTTTCCTCCATCTGTTGCTTTGTTTGTTTTGGAATATCTTCAATTGTTTCCTTGATTCCAACATCTTTGTTGATTTCAGTACCGCTTTTTAACATGATGGCATGACATTGCTCCTTTCCCATGTTCCTTGGATTTGGCTCTGTGTTGCTAGAAAGGGTACCTGGCGGTCTGTAACTCTGAGCATTGGCCAGTTGTCCCATTTGATTTTCCAGTGCTTTAATAGAGGTTGAATGGCTTTGATTCAATGCTACTTGATTTTGAACCATAGCTGCTAAAGCATCGTATTTTGCTTTTTGCTTCTTCAACTGGGCCAACACTTCTATTATTCCTGGTTTTTTTCATGCTCCTGGCCTTTGTTCTGTTGCTGGAATCCAGGTGGTGGATAGTTCTGTTGTTGGAATCCCGATGGTGGATTGTTCTTTTGCCCTGAATTGTTGCTCCATGAAAAATTCGGATGATTCCTCCACCATGGGTTGTAGGTGTTGGAATATGGATTGTTCCCATGTCTGTTGAAATTGTTGACATAATTCACCGTTTCTTCAAGTTGGTTTGGTTCTGGTGCTCCTCCATATGGTGAACTTGTGGATCCATCGTTAACTTTCATGTTAAGAGTTTCCAGATTTTTGCAAATCACATCCAGCTTGGAATTCAGTGCTGTGTTGGCTCCAACTTCATAAATTCCTGCAATTCTTTGGATCATGCTCCTTTCTGTTGGCCATAAAGAATTATTGTTGGCCATTTCTTCAATTAAGTCCCAGGCCTGATATTCTCCTTTTGCCATCAAAGCTCCTCCAGCAGCAGCATCAATTGTGGTTCTCATTATTCCAGAAAGTCCATTGTAGAAGGTTTGGACTTATAGCCACTTTGCGATCTCATGATGAGGACATTTCCAGAGTAAATCTTTCCCAAACATCGCAAAGGGATTCTGAATCTTGTTGCATGAAGGATGTGATGTCATTCCTCAACTTTGCAGTTCTGGCTGGTGGAAAGTACTTTGCAAGGAATTTGGTGGCTAGAGTGTTCCAAGTTGTGATGGAACCTGCTGGTAGTGAATGTAGCCAAGATTTAGCTCTGTTTTTCAAGGAGTATGGAAAAACACGCAGTCTCATTGCTTCTTCAGCTGCTCGGTTGTAATTGAAAGTACCACAAACTTCCAGGAAGTTGCTGATGTGGGAATTAGGATCTTCAGTTGCATTTCCCCCAAACTGTACTGACTGCTGAATAATCTGGATGCATGTTTTGATGTCACACGCATTTGCTGGTAAATGAGGATGTACAATACAGGAAATGAAGCCGTCGACCACCGGAATGGTTCTGTCTCGAATGGGTATCGGTGGTGCAATGTCCAAAGGTTCAGGTTCCATGTTGACTAAAGCTTCTTGGCCTTCTCGCCTTTCCCTTCTCAACTGTTTGATGGTTATTTCAATTTCTTAGTCAAGCGGTCGGAGTTCAAAGCTTCTTGTTCGTCTCATGTAGTTTCTGAGAACATGAAACACAGAAAACAAAAACAATAAGTAAAAATAAATTAGATACAAGTAACGTATCTAACCCCAAAACTAATAGTGAAAGATAAATAAGTCCCCGGTAACAGCGCCAAAAACTTGACCGGTGCTTACACACACGCGTATAACGCAAGTGCACGTATCGTTCAAGTAGTATAAAAAGTATCGATCCCACGAGGACTTAATACCTAATCTATAATTTTATTAGGTCAAATGATTACTAGTATCTAATGGATTGATTGTTTGATTGGAATGGTGACTTAAATTTAAAACAAGTAAATAAAATGGCGCGAAAGTTGGTTGAGGAAAATTCAAATTTATTAAACTATCCAGGGTTGTGATTTCTTCCAATATCTTTTTAAAGATGAAGTGGTTATTTCATGTTTGTGTAATATATTGGTTTACTAACCTGGAACACGAAATTCTGCAAAAGCCTCTGTCGATGGTCGGATGCAAATACCCAGTGTAACCCAATTAAATCATATGTCTATGTCAATCAAATTACCTAGATTCATTAAGACTAAGTTCCAATTGTGGTTACCCCCGCCCGATAGGTATATGTCTATTCTGTAAGGAAATCTATTAAAGGGTTATCTATCCTCAAGGAAGATCGTGAGCTATTAAGTCTAAGGCTGAAACCTAAAATTCCTTTGTCAAGTATATTTTAGATTTACCAAATCAATCTTATTAGTGGTCAATTAACAAGACGCATTAAGCTTAAGACTTAATAAGTAAACCTTTAAATTACCCAAACTATAAAATAACCCCTTATAAACCGGTGATATTAGAATTCATCACAACCCCAGATAACTAACTTAGTTACGACACATAACTAGGGCTAGTAAAAACTTAAATAAAATAAAAGACATAAAGTAAAATGCTGAAAAGTAAATTGCTGAAAAGTAAATGACAGAAAGTAAATGCTGAAATTAAATACTGAAAATTAAATGCTGAAAAGTAAATGCTGAAAGTAAATTGCTGAAAAGTAAATGCTGAAAGTAAATTACTGAAGTAAATTGCTGAAAAGTAAATGCTGAAAGTAAATTACTGAAAAGTAAATAAAGTAAAAGTACAATAAAAGAAAATGCTGAGGTAAAAGGATCCACATTTATTACTTTTATTTTAGATATCTCCATTAATATAATATATTAACTTTGCATGCTAATTACCAACCAGCCATATAGGCGGTATCCAGATTAAGTCAAATTAATAATTAATTACCAACCGACCAATCAGGCAATATCCAGTTTAGTTAGGTTAAAACCAATTTAAATAATTACCAACCGACCAATATGCCGGTATCCTCGTTAAGTAAGGTTTTAACTAGTTATATATTATAATTAAGGGAGATTAATCTAAATATTAGTAATAAAAGTTTTACCTTTTACCCCAGCAAAGGGGAGTTACCTCCTCATTACTCAAAAGTAAAAACTGAAAATTAAAGAAAGAAAAGTATTATGCGTAAAAGTAAATTGCGGAAAGTAAAAACTGAAAAGTAAAGAAAAGAAAGTACGAAAGCAGAAATTAATTACTGAAAGCTGTAAATAAACAAACAAGATACAATCTTCTTAGTATTCTTAAGGAATTCCTTAGAAGAAAGTATGAATTTACAAATGAAATGGCTTGGTATTTATAGGCAAAATTTTGCCTCCACCAAATCCATTATTAATTGCTCCACTAATTGCTCCACCAAATCCATTATTAATTGCTCCACTAATTGCTTATCATGTTTGGTGGTGATTTGATAATTTTTATTATTTATTTATTAATTTATTTTTTGCTTGGAAAATGACTTTAATAATTACACACAACATACTTCTGGATGGTTCATCAATTTCGGGCATGAAATATTCAGAATTCGAAATTATTTTATCTTTAAAAATTGTATATCTTTGAGTCTTCTTTAATTTGGAACTTGAATCAGCTCAATCCGATATCAGAGTAAAAAGTTATGCCCAAAATACGACAGATGCGCAAAACTGGAATTTCCAAAACTGCACTT